>JAPFSE010000259.1:0-138651 GCA_030777785.1 Beauveria caledonica | reverse complement strand
GTACGTAGTTATAATAAAGAACATAGCATTAATAATAAGAGCGGCGGTTTTTTTTGTCCACCCCTTGCGTGCGTATCCACAGAATATGCGCAGCCGTATAAGCGGCTTAAATCCGCGGCCGGACGCTCTGTGCAAGCACCTATATGCATGGTCCCTTATATACATGGTCCCTTGTATACATGGTCTCTCACATTAGAACTCCCAGCTTAATAACGGTGTATTAATTAGTAAGGCTCAATAAATATAGCGGTTCGCCTTCGCCGACGTCGCAAGAGTTGATGGCGAGGGAGGAGGCAATTGAAGGCATCATGGGGGCGAAGCGGCGCAGCGGTGGCAGGGAGCGAGTGTGATCCCGGGCGTGGCCCCGGCTATAAAACAGCCAAGTCAAGAATTTGAAAAGATAATCTGCATTTTGTGTTTAGTGTTGTTTAGATCTACTCTCTTGATTAGACCCTTTGGTCATCCAGTCTGCTAAAGCATAGATGTAGTGCATTGCCCTGAGGTAATCTCAACAGCAGTACGGGGATTTGGTGCCTGAAAACCCTAGAGATACTTCCACGCGTACTTATTACTCGTCTACAAAGGTACCTCTGCACAAGACAGGGTTCTGTCGCTACAGACACGTCGCTGACACGACATGATGCGATGGGAATCTTGGGAAAAGGCAACTACGAAGGAAAGACAAATGTTTCGCAGTTTGTACGTGTACGCTGGCGTAAAAATCAGTTATAGCAAGACTGCCTCTTGACTTAATTATGGCACTTACAAAAAAGGTATAATGAGAGGGGGGGACCCTGTTTTTCAGGTGTGTCGGCCAATGCTGCCGTCATGGGCCGTGACCTATTGGGCAACCGTTTCCTCTAGATGCGTCAGCCACCTGAGAAGAAAATAGAAAAAAATAATCGGGGGAGCTGCATGCAAAACATGCGTCCGGATGCATCATACACTTGGGTATTCACCGTCCATGATGCAGAGCACGGGCTTCCGCCACACACGTTTTGGCAACTTTGCTCGTTGGGGCCTTTTCGTTATATTTAGATATTTAGATATTTAGGGCTTTGTTCGTTATAGGTACCTACTACCTGGGTAGGCCCAGGGCCACTTTTTGGTGAACCACTGTGGCGGGTTCCAGTTCCAGTGGTTCCAGTGTCTCCGCCTCGCCGCCCTGCACCGGCCTATCAGTATTCGTATGAGTTCCAGCAGTGCCATTGTGCTTTGAGACACATGGCTTATTATTTTATTTTTTTTGATTAGTTAAATCATGTTTTATTGTTATATTTTCTTCTTTTTGAAACCGGAAAAAAAGCCCGAGACACCGGCCCAGAGTCTGAGATCAGGCAAGACGCTAAACAACAGTAAGGGGTGAGCAAAAAGGCGACGCAAGGACTTTCCCCACGTTCTGTTGCACGGGGTAGTTTTATTATTTTATTTTCCCTCTGTACCTGTTTTTTCTTTTTTTCATCTTTTTCTTTTCTTTTTTGAATTATTGCAAAGCTTTGACTAAAAAGCAATGTCCGTTTTATGCAATGTACATCTGACATCAATCTGCCAACCCCCACCACCCCTGGACGCGAGCTTGATTAGCGATACTACTAATCTAATTACAAGTTATAACAGTAATAACCACGCCAGGGCCCTCTTTCGACCCAACGGTCCAGGGACACGCGAGATACTGATAGGAACAATCTTGCTCGCTTGACGTCTTTGATCGCCATCCAGTCTCGGCGCTCCAATACCCCTGCTCTGTCTTGCTGTCTTGCTGTCTTGCTGTCTCGGAGACCTCCGTGCTTGATTGTGCCTGCATCCCGCCGCATGACGCGTGCCGAGGCAGTTTCAACCTATTTACACGTCAACTCTCCTCCCACGCGTCCACAACTTACAACCTTTGCAAAAGCTCACCCGAGACGACCAAAGAAACTCCTGCTGTATTCCCGCCGGGCATGGCTTCCTACTACCGGACGGGACCGCCCGCGCCGCCGCAGCAACGGCAGGCTACCCCGGCCGTGCCCATTTCCATCACCATCTGCGGCGACGGTGGCTGCGGCAAGTCGTCGATTACGCTGCGCCTGGTGCGCTCGCAGTGGACGTCCGAGTACGACCCGACCATCGAGGACAACTACTCGGTGACGCGCCGCGTCGACGGCACCACCTACACGCTGTCGCTGACGGACACGGCCGGCCAGGAAGAGTACCGCAGCATGTGGGCGAGCTCCAACCTGGGCGCCGACGCCTTTCTCCTCGTCTACGACATCACCTCGACCGACTCGCTCGAAGCGCTGCAGTACTTTAACGACTTGATCGACATGGAGGCGGAGACGCGGCTAGACAATGCGGAGCGCGCGCGGCGGGCCGGGCTGGTCGGCGGCGGGGTTGGTGCTGGTGGTGCTGGTGAAATGTCCAACTCGACGTCGGCGGCGAGGGTCGTGCCCCCGGTCAAAATTGTTGCTGGCAACAAGTGCGATCTTCAGCAGAGCAGGCAGGTGCCGGCGGCGGTTGGGCTCGACTGGGCGCGCAAGCGTGGGTGCGGCTTCATGGAGACGAGCGCGCGGCTCGAGGTGAACATCGAAGAGACGTTTGCGCTGCTGGTCCGGCGCGTCATGGAGCGCAGGCAGCTCGCCCAGATGGGCATCCTCGACAACACGGAGATGAATGCGCGGGGTATGACGAAGCCCCTGACGCCGCTGCCGCACGAGCATGGCGCGGCGCCGGAGAAGCGCGGCGGCATGGGAGGGCCGCGCATCACGGGCCAGCGCTTTGGGCGCGGCCAGGGCGGGTTCTGGAAGAGGCTGCGGTGTTGGTGATGGGGGAGTGTGTGGCATGTTTTGTGCATTTCATATGGTCTTGGGGGATGAATGATGGTGTTTGATAGACACCGCCGCATTGAAGGACCGTTGTGGAAACCTGGCTCTGCTTCCCCTTTTTCATTACATCTTTTTGCTTTTTTTTTTGTTATTATACCTTGGCTTGGGAATTTGGATAGGACTTTTGCTTGCAGAGATACCAAGACTGCACAATGACGGCGCCACGGAGGAACAGAATCATGGCGGAGGAACGACTGGGGTTTATTTGGATAATGGGCACGCACTTTTGTTTTGCTGGAACACGAAGGCAAGTATTAATGATGACGGAACAATGAAGATTGATTTTTCCGAGGATACTATTGAGTGTATAGGTGGAAACGAGACTGGCTGTTGACTTTGCACGACCACCTCGTCTTTGAACGAACATGTATATTATTTTCCCCCGACGCATTATCCATTGATAACCATGACAGGCCACACGGCACCTGGCTGAAGATCAATACCTAAGAACTGTAGTAGGACGTATGATACTGGCTGTAGACGTCGTACTCGGGAAGCCGGTACTCCTGGGAGGAAGCGCGGGAGCCTCCGGGGACGGCTACGGAAGCCGGGTGGGGAGGCGACGGCGCCGGTGCCTGTGCCGCCGGCGACACGACCTGCGAAGAGGTGGTGAGGGTGGTGAGGATGGTGAAGATGGTCTGGTGGCGGACACAGCAGCGGCGACGACGGCGACGACAGCTCAGCTCCTCGAAGCAGCGTGCGTCGGCAGTGTGTGCGGCGACGCGGTCGCAGACGACGATGCGGCTTCTCGTCGCGGCATCCGCAGGGTTAAGTGGCGATATGGAGGTGGCACATGGTGGTGGCGGTCAATATAGTTGTTGAATTGGCAGCGGATTGCTTGGAAAAGGAGGGTTGATGGAAAGATGTTGGAGATTTTGTGGTTGATGGAATTCGACTCCCTACAGAAACATGTTGGGTATTCTACGGCGATTGAAATGTTAGGAGTCTGATGGATTTGATGAGTTACTGGTCATTCGACGATGGATTTGATGAATTCAATGAAGCGCAAATAGGATGAAGGCTTTGCGGGTTGGTTGGCCGAACGCGCGACTGGACAAGTGGCGGGGGTTCTTTGAGGTGCGCGTCGGTGATGGGCCGGCGGCGGCAAACGAAGAAAAAGAGCTGTTTGTGTCATGTTGAATTGCGGGTGCACTTTTTATTCTTTTGTTTATTTCTTTTAATTGTTTTTTCTTCTCTGGCTGTGGCAAGGATTGCACCTATATAGCAGACAATTCTATCAAGAAAGAGAACGTTGCATCTGGCCGCGCTGGTATAAAGGCACATCGTGACCATGTATTAGTCGTAGTGGTTGGTTGCTGCAGGCAATCTCAGACGAGGTCGTGTGACTGCACTATGATTACTTTTTCTCTTGCCTCGGATTGAACAAGTAGACGTGAATCGAGTGTATAGTCTATTCCCGTGCATTTTCTCATTCTTCTCTTCTTCTGTTTACTTGTGGGCATCTCTGACGCCTGTGAGGCCATCGAAGTACACAGGACACACAAAGGCTGGCCGCCACCGCCGCCCGCCGGAGACATTTCCTCTCCGGGCAGTCCCGGGAACCCGACCGCCGATTTCGTGGGCAGCTGAGCAAGAAGTCAGACGGGTGGTGCACTCGCATCCCGCGCAAACCTATTAATATGTCCCGCTGCTGGGCTGAACATGTCAACTAGCGGTCGGGTGAATAATACAAAATCTGTCCTTTTTTTTTTCATTTTTCGTTTCCAAGGGCGCCGGCCATTTCGCCATATACCACCTGTATTAGGCCTTTTTGCCTCGGTTTGGCTCGCACCACTATTGCCTGCGTTGACGTGATTGAGTTTTTGGCCGGCCAAAAGATTCACGAAAGGGACTTTCCGAGAGAGATATTGGGGGCAAAACAAGGTTTCCCAAATCCCGTAGAGGTTAGTTACTCTCATTAACCTAAAAGGAATCAATGACAGACCAAGGCTAACCGCATGATGTGTGTATAGTATACTTAGCCGCCCATGACCGCCGATAGTCCGTTGCCCTCGACCGCCAATGCGCAGCGGGACCTCGCTCAATGACAGGCCTTTGTTTCTACCTCTTAGTATGGACATGTCAGTTTGCTCTTTCTTTTTTTTCTACCCTCCTTCCTGCCGCGGCACGTAAAAACTTTTTTCTTTTTCTTTTTCACTCCCTATTTTTTTTTCTACTTCCTCTTCGTTCGACTCCTATCGGTACCGCCCAACGACAAAGAAACAAACTATTGCGTGAACTGCGGCCCCCATCTTGTCGATCCCATTGCCGTCCATTCGCCGGTAACGAATTATCTCCCTCGCTACAATCTGTCCGAGCCAGCCAGTCACCGGCCGACCCTTCCCCTGCACGACAAGGCATGACACCACCCGCCGCTACCGCACACACCCAAAATGGCAATTCCTCGCCCGACGCCGCCTCCTTCGGCCCTCCCAGTCCGTTGAACCGGGCCGGCGAGCTCCAATATGTCAGTCCTTTTTCATAGAGTGTGCTTGTTTTTTGTTTCCTCCCACCTTTGGTTCTTTGATTCACTGGCAAAGCTTCATGGCATTTGTGTACAAACTTTGCGCTCACGCTAACCCCCCCTACGCCATTAGCTCCTCCATGCCGTCGAGCAGCTCATCATTCCCTTTGTCAGGGCCGCCGACCGCTCCGCCGACGAAAAGCCCACGGGCAGCATCCCCAAGGGCCGTCGCAACGTCCTCGTCCAAACCACCGCGCCCGCCGATCTCGCCGCCAAGCTCGACTTTCCTCTGCCCGCCGAGGGCCAGGGCGCAGATGGCCTGCTGGTCATGATCCAGCGCATCCTCGACTACAGCGTCAACACCTGGGACCAAGGCTTCCTCGACAAGCTCTACGCCAGCAACACACCCGTGCGACCAATTCCCTCTGCATCTCGAATCAGCAACATGTGCTAACCGATCGGATAGGTCGGCGTCATCTCCGACATTATCCTCTCCATCCTCAACACAAATGTACCGTCTCCTTCGAGGACCCGATTAAACTTGGCTGCGATGCTAACTTCTGCGGCCAGCTCCACGTCTACCAAGTCTCGCCTGCCCTCTCCGTCATTGAAATGGCCACTGGCCGTGCCCTCGCCGGCCTCTTTGGCTTCGCCGGCGATTTTGCCGGCGGCATCACCTGCCAGGGTGGCAGCTCCAGCAACCTGACGTCACTCGTCGTCGCGCGAAACACCTTGTACCCTGACACCAAGTCCCGCGGCATCGCCGGCGCGCGCCACGACTTTGTCGTCTTCACCAGTGCCCACGGGCACTACTCGGTCGAGAAGAGCGCCATGATCTGCGGCCTCGGCGGCGACAGCGTGTGGGCCGTGCCCGTCGACGCCGACGGCTGCATGCGCGCCGACGCCCTTCGCGCGCACGTCCTCCGCGCCGTCGCCGAGGGCAAGACGCCGCTCTACGTCAACGCCACCGCCGGCACCACCGTCCGCGGCTCCTACGAGCCCTTTCGTGCCGTCTCAGCCGTGTGCAAAGAATTCGGCATGTGGATGCACATTGACGCCAGCTGGGGAGGGCCCGTCGTCTTTTCCCGCGCTCACCGCCACAAGGTTGACGGCGCGCACCTCGCCGACTCCATCACCATCAACCCGCACAAGATGATGAACGTGCCCACCACCTGCTCGTACCTGCTCGTCCCCGACACCCGCACTTTCAAGGTTGCCAACAGCACAAAGGCGGGCTACCTCTTCCACGACGCCGCCGACGACGCCGAGACGTGGGACCTCGCCGACCTCACCCTGCAGTGCGGCCGCCGCGGCGACAGCCTCAAGCTCGCGCTCGCCTGGCTCTACTACGGCGCCGACGGCTTCGAGACGCAGATTGACCACGCCTTTGACATGGCCTCGCTGCTGTACGCCCGGCTCGACAAGACGGGCAACTTTACTCTGCTGTCGGACAACCCGACGCCGTGCCTGCAGGTGTGCTTTTACTACTCGCCAAACGGGATCCTGTCAGAGGACAAGGCCGTCAACACGAAAGAGACGCAGCGCATCGTGCACGCGCTGATTGAGCGCGGCTTCATGGTTGACTATGCGCCGGGCGAAAAGGGCAGCTTCCTGCGCGTCGTAGTCAATGTGCAAACGCTGCCGGGAACCATGGAGGGTCTGGCCAAGGCCCTGAACGAGGTGGGCGCACAGGGCCAATGATGCACATGAATATACAAATATAGATTCAATATAACAGACACTGCTTATTAGCTTAGATGGACAAGAAATAATCACTTGGAAGAAAGTTGACTTGTTGCTGTTGCTTTGATCCTGGTTGGCTGAATAAGCGTGACCCTTGCGTGTTTGTGCACCTTGAGATGAACGCCGCTCCACAGACGTTTTCTTTTCCTTTCAGCCAGTTGGTCATTGTGACAACCCGCAGCCTCCTACGCGGCCAAGGACAAAGGCCGCAACTTGCCTCACTGAAGAGTTGAACTCTTAGTTGCGACTTGGCCTCGGGGGCGCGAGGTCTCGCTACTAAATTCTCCGCCAGACGTACCGCTTTTGCACAGCTCCATTCAACACGTTGCTGTAGGCCATCAGCAAGTCCTCCATCTCAGCGATCTGTCTCGACAAAGCCCAGTGCGGCAAGCATATTCTCAAGATTCCAGACCGATATCCCTGGTGGCCCAAAAACATCGTGCAGCTTGCACTCGCACGACAAGTGGCCAAGAATCACGACCCCATCCCCGTCCCTCATCTGCATCCGGTCCTTTAATCTCGGAAACAAGATATTGCCTCGATGGCCCAGGTGCAGCCTCTTCCTCATGTCAGGATCCAGAGTCTCCAGATATGCCCCGAGACGACTCAGGTCAGCATCATTCACAGCCTCTGCCATGCGCCGCGGGTCGTAATCATGCCGTTGAAATATGTACTTGTAAAAGTTCAACAGTTGCCACTTTTCCCAGCTGCTTGTCAGGTGGAAACCAAAATTGGTGTCGCACTCGCGGTCAAAGTGCGTCTCAAACGGGCCGTGGCAATCACGACTCTCGTGCACTCGAAAGCAGCTACAGAAGCGTCCCGAGAGCGCGTGCTCGACACTCACCATGAATCGAAATACTTTGTACTCGGAGACGTTTGGTCGACGCGGCAGTACTCCTTGGCTCTCCAACGTCACAAGGTCGATCGCGTGAGCCCGCATCAGGCCTGCCAGGCTCTGTGTTTGGTAGGCGGAAACGACGTCGTCAAAGGTGGCGCTCGACGCTGCCAGCGCCAGGTACGCCCCCGCCAGCTGTTCGCGCTGCAAAAACGACTTGCAGTGGCAAAACCCAAACTTGATCCAGAGCGACGACGTCACGTCCGGGAGGCGCCAGAGACTGGGCTGGATAGTCACGTACAGGTCCAGCACGTCTCTCTGTGAGCCGCTCAACGCAGGTCTATTTCGCATTCTTTGCGTCACATTGAGAGATTCAAAGGCACTGACGATGGCGACAATCCAGATCTCATAGTCGTCCTTACCTCTATTCGGGATGGGAAACGTCTTTGGTGAGCAGCAATCCAAGAACCACGTCACGCAGCTGCATTCTTTTGTCTTTGAGAGCCTCGCAACCTCTCGCTCCAACTCGCAGAATCTGGCCATGAACTCGTAGAGGTTTCCGGCCTCGAGCTCCTCCTGCAACCCTCGCACGGCCGGCCGAAGTCTACTCAACAGGGTCGCGTACAAGCAGATGAGGCTCAGCACCTCGACTCTGTCTCCGCAATTATTGAAGCCAAAGGTGCGGCAGAGGTCATCATCGGCAAAGAGATACACTAACGCATTGTGCACTCGTTCTTTCTCCTCGGTTTGAATTTCCTTGCTGACTTTGCGGATGGCCAGCCGCAGAAAATCCACGTCGTTGGGTCGGTCGGGCCGCCGGCAGCTGAAGACGTGAGTAGCCGCGTGACGTTTCTTGCACGCGGACGAGCAATAGCATGTCCAACATGCGCGGCATCGATAACTCGCAGCGTCGCCACAGCGCCGACATGGCCGCCGATCCGTGACTTGGACGGGAGGCATCTCGTCCATCGCTTCCAGCCCGTCTTTTCTCCTCCCGTGATTAATCTTGGCCACTTCGGCCTCGTATATCGGAATCTCCATCTTGGGCCCATATTTACTGTTACCGCCAAGTACAGTCGCGTAGCCCGGGTTCTCATGCGACGGAAGAAACTCCATCTGCTGGTCCGTGGCCGTCACTCCGCCAAACCCAAGAAACATTCGGCTATTAGGCTGTCAGCATCCGGGTCACTCCTCCAGCAAGACTGAGCTTTCGTACCTTGACACCTGAGGCATGGTGGTGTACTCTGGGCGCTCCCTACGCACCGCCTTGGCTGTCGACAGGGCGGCGGACGACTGCTGCAACATATTGGTCGGAAATGGTGGCGTCGGCGCGGACAAGAGACGCTGCAAGAGCGCCCGCAGGAGTTTGATGAACCGATGGACCAACTCGGCTGCTGATAGCGGAAGCGACGCCGGCAGCGCCCATAACGAAAACAGCGCCAAATGGGTGCCGCGAGAGTGCAGCGGCTCGTCAGCGAGGGGGGAGAGGCTGCACATGGCCGCGCAAAAGAAGCACAGCTTTTTGGAGCAGCCAATATATGGAAACATTTTACCGTTGGGTCCTTTCCCAGTCCGAGCCAACTGCAGAAAATGCGTAATGAGCTGCATCTCTGCGTGTATTGGTTTTTGCACGCGGGCCGTTTTGAGAAATCCTTTTATCTTGTCTCGGCGCGAAAAGAAATCGCCCCAATGAGGTAAAGACTCGCTGCCGAGTGATATGAGCACTTCAACGGGGGTTTGTCTGGACAAGCGCCCTGGCTTGTACGCCGCGGGCGAGGGGGCAATCTGTTGGAATCTTATAGCCGTGAATCCTGTCTTGGAGGCCAACTGTTCAAAGACGACAGCGGCATGATAGATGCGCGTCAGATAAAGCAGCGCGGACCACGCCTTTTTGAATCGGCACTCATCGTGAAGCGTTCGTCGGAGAAGGCCCTTTAACGCGGGCCGTCGCCGGGGATGGCGAACGATGCTATGCAGACCTTGGAGGAGATTCTTGATTGTAGCCTGCGTGACGGCATGAGCTGTCCCAAAGTGGTGCAGAATGCCCCGAAACGCGCTCTGGACGAGCTCCTCGCCCTCGCGATCGGTCAAGCAGTCCACGGCAATGTCGGAACCGGAATCGTCGCCTGTGCTCGCTATTCGAATCTCGTAGTCGAGATCATGGTCATCCTTCCAGGTCCTCATTGTGCACCTTTTGCGGCCGTGTTCTAGGTTCTGGCTGTTGAGTGCCGCCTTCGGTGCAAGGGCGCGAGCAGCCGCTTCCAGCGTGTTGGTGATCACATTGGCGTAATGCTTGACACGGGGCGTCTGATGCGCAAACATCAAATCAAGCAGTCGCTCGACACTCTCCACCTGTCCACGCTCTGCGTCTGCTTGTTAGTCGTAACATGGTCATCATGTCACCTGCGGTGCTCAATGACAAAAGGAACAGTGTTCGCTTGCCGCTCGCTGCTATGCGCCGGTACACTTGCTCCAACTTGCGCAGAAATTCGGCATCTTCTTCATCCAGCCCCTCATTCTTGGCGCAGAAAAACGTGGCCGTGCTGCCGCTCGCATCTTCCACCATCATCACGCTCGTCACATGCTTCGCGTCCCGATTTCGCTCCTCTACCGCCGCCGCTCTGCCTTGTGCCGTTTTGAACCTTGCCAAGACTTCAGCGATGCGGTCCAGCGCGCTGCGCTTGATGCTGTCCACGTCCTTTTCATCGCCGGATAGGATGGGCGCCTCAAACTCGGTCTCATCGATAGACTCATCCGCCTCTCCCAGCTCGCAATCGTGTTCCTGGGTCAAGAATGGGGACTCGAATGTGCGCTCCTCCTCGTCATCGCTCTGGCACAAGTCCGCGGCCCGACGAGTGATGAAAGACAGGATACCAACAAGGGCAGAGGCTTCTTCTTGCAAGTCGACCATTTTGCTCATTTTGCGCAGGCTGCTTCGTCATCGAGGAAAGCTCTTGTGCGCCGTCTCAGCCCAATGGGGTTTCTTTTAGGTGCCGAGCTGCAGGCGGCATCACATGAGCGGCTTCGCCAGCTTCCAACTTAGTCATCTTGGTCGCAAGGGGTTCTCTTTGCAGACAAATATAGGAACAAATATATACATGATCAGTAATATGAGATGGATGCAGTGAAAAGGGCAACACTGTGTGTTGAACTCGGTTGATTTCTCGAGCTTTGCGCAAGCGGCTTGTGACTGCTGTGGTGTGCGAAGTGGGAAAGCGAGAAACAAGGCACAAAGAAACGAGCAGAAATAATAGGTTGTTATAAGTGCAGTATGGATTACCGAATTATTTGTTTGGAAAAGAGAAATTCAAGGTATGGTACAGCCCTAGAGGCGACGAAGATATGGCTGCAGCGGGTGGCACTTACCCACCAGCAGCTAATTCGGGCAGCCATGGAGATGCCATAAAAGAGATCCCCGGATTTTGAACATACTAACACAACGGATCCCTAGCGTTATTAACACGAAACATGAGGGCGCCGTTGTGTGTCAACTGCTCCTCAGGAATTGTCAACCGAATGAGACGGGTGGGGGTGGCTTGTAAGTAGCTATTAGAACGCCGAGGCTGGCGAACCAATAAATTTACACTAAAAATAGCACGTTCGCGTGTCCACGCCCTACCGCGTCTGCCACCACATTTCAAATCTGTTTCTATGCATACAATCAGGAAGCTATCACGACGAATTCACCATGAATATTGATCCTACAAAATCCTTCGCCAGCCTCGAAGAGGCCGAGGCTGCACTCCGCAATACCGGCGTCTACACAGTCACGTCGCGCACCGTCAAAGACGCCTCTGGGCAGCCAAAAGCCCGGCTTCGCAAGTGCGCCCAATGGCGGCGTCGGCCTCTGGCGGCGCGCGAGGGTGCTCAGAGGCAGGGCCGCGCCTGCGGCACAGGCTGCCCCTATCAGCTATGGATCCGGCACCAGTTTGACGGCGGCTGGTATTTCGTGCGGGCACGCAGCGATGACGCCGGCAAACACAACCACGACTTGCCAAAGATGGCGTCGTTTGGACGCGTGCGGATGGACGCCCTGCGAAAGCTCCGAGAGGAGATTGTCACGGCCTCGAACACCGGGCTTCCGCCGCGAAGAATCATACAGCAACTAAGCGGCAAGGGCGGCGTGGACGTCTCTGGGTTCTCTGGGCAGGATATCAGGAATGTGTTGCGAGAGCACCAGAGGGAACAGCTTGCGAATCGTTTTTTGAAACTGCTATGAACAGAGCCGTCCTCTAGTTACAATGAATTTGACCTTTTCGCGCTCTGACACTGGTCGCCGCCGGGCAAATTCCAACTACGTGATGGCCAAGTCCCTCCTGCCACTCTTGCATATCAAAACGCCGGTCTAGCTAGCCGCTATTATTCTGGCGATACACTTGAACAAATGTCATGAAAGTCAAGTTGGCCGATTGCCGTATTTGACTGTGGAGGCTGAAAGGGTAGTGCGCCGCTTGGACAATAAAAAGCCCGTAAACTGCATCACAGAACTCCAACTGCTCTGCACGGCGGTGTGGCTCAAAATAGCCAACATTCGGGCATTGAAACTAGTCCCGGGGTCTAACTACGTTGAGTAACTAAAAATCCCCGCGGCTTCGGTGTTAATGGCAGGGACTGTTTCCATCGAATGGCACCAAGACTTTGGCTATTATAGCCCACATTGACCAGTGAAAAGTACTTTGTAGCGTACAATCTGCCAATCTAACCTTTCTCCCAAAGTTTTGCTCACATTTCCTGCATTGGTCCTCAGCATTATTAGTGCAGTGCCAAGCTGCCACCCCCGCACCCCTTGGCCCACGGAAATGCGGCTCTCCACGCTCCGCCCGCCCGCCCGGCGGAGGCATGACGCAGGACCGACACCCGAAAAAAAAAAAGAGAAATCAAATACTCAAATACTTGGCCTCCCCGGGGAAAGAAAAAAGGCTAAAACGAAAAACACTGGTGATAACATAATCTCGGGATTCTTTTGGTGTTAATAAGTCGACTGGGGCAAGCTAGGTTCCGGCTAGCTGGGACGGAGAGGGCGGGGCTTGGCGGCATCGCAGACACGCACGGCACGAGCACCGCTTGGTTTTTTAGAGTCGAATCAAAGGGAGCATCACGCACCTGGTGGCGCAAATGTCAATTTCTGGAATGCTGGCAATTATTGTGTCAATTGGCTGGTTTTCTTCTTCGCGAGGCCACACGCACTCTGATCGCGATCAAGAGAGAAGGGAAAAACGACGCAGAGCAGATCCCCCGCAAACAGGTCAGCTAGGGAGATCTCGATGCATTGCAGGCCATCGCCGTGAGAAAAAGGTCCTTTTTTGCTTTTTCTGTTATCTTTTCTGCCTTGGGGGGGACTTGATGCGAATCTCGCAGCTGTGCGCAGCAGATCGGCAGACAATCATAACCCCCCACGGCCAAGGGCAAAGAAAACTACGTCATACTTGGACAGCAGAAGGAATCGAGGCGCTGTGCATCTGAACAAGGATGAGGGGCTACAGCCACTTCAGGATGGGAGGCGTGTGGCGTCGTGGTCGGTAGCCGCAGCGATCGGTGCTGCGTGCACAAAAGTACGCGGCTTCGATACAAGGCTGCCATGCAGCCATGGTCTCTCTTTATGATGTCGTGGCAGCCAACCAGTTGCGGCATTCGGGCCCTTGCATCAAAGGAAACTTTTCGCAGCATTTCTGGACTTGGGAGCGGCATCTCGTCTTCTCATCTGCCGATTGGTTCATCTCTGCCGTGATTGCCCATCAAATGACGAGAGAGGGCGGACAAGAAAGTCCTTTCATGTCGATACGTGGCAAAGTCGATACGTGGCTGTTGTGCAAGAATGAAGATCAACTGGACGGAAAAGGCATCAAAGTGTGGCTGCTACGCAAGAATGAGGTCGCGCCACGGGAAACAGAATAAAAGGTGTGGCTAATGCTGATCAGTGCGTGGTCAAAATCTCGATGGAAAAGTGCTGCCTTTTCCATGCACCTTGGACAGAGATAGGCAAGATGGAGATTCCAAATCCGACTATTCCATGTGGCAGATGTCGCCACCTCCACGAAATATCGGGCTCGGTTGAAAAGAGAACCGCCAAAACGCCAAAACGGCCGACGCTTTCTTAGTTCTACAACCCAAACCCAAGTCCGCTTTCTTAGTTCTGCAGCCCAAACCCATCAACCCATGTCCACTTCTAATTTGAGCCTGTCACGTTTCACAGTGCGATGATGATGCGCAGGCCAAATGTCTTGATGTGATGCTGGAAGTGAGGGCATGGCCATAAGGCGCAGCTTCTAGTCGTGCACAGCCGGACGCTTCTGGACGCGTTTGATTCTGGCACCGACAACGTCAATATGACACATTTCGACTTGCGCTTTATGAGATACTTAATTTCTCGTCAGCTGTGTAGCGAAATTTGTCTCGACTTTCGTGTTCATGCACCCAGCGGTGATCGACGTGCTGAGATCTGACGGAGTGGTGACGTGAGATGCAGCCGCAGTCCACAAAGCCCACGCAACCATGCATCTAGGGCTTTCGTCCCAGGACGCCTGGTAAATATCGAAATCGAGCCACGTTCAATAGTCAATTTGAGAGAACTCAGGCTCATTATCTGAACAGAGGATAATGTTCACAACCTTGATGTTTGTGTAGAAAAATGTCACTGCCGCGCAGCCCATGTCAGTGCTGACTGCCAACTGCTTCGGGCACGCGTGGCATCAATGCGTGCAGGTTGGAGGGGTGTAGGGGTCTGAAAAGACCCTCTTCTCAGCGGAAATTCAGGGATTTCCGGAACTGAGCTTTGGCGGGTCGGGAAAAGAAAGCCAAGGCAGGCCCCTGAAATCAATATTGGCAGCTTTGATCCACGGCCTAGACGCTGAAAATCCGAGGTTGTGGTGCAGCCACAGAACATTGGTGGAGTGGCTGTGACGTCAGAGCGGCCAAGGTTGTGGCTTGTGTCGGCAGATTTCTGATTCTGCACTGCGAAATTGGAATCGGTCGTGTGGCTAAGCATCGCGCTCTGTGGCTTGCGCTACGGGAGGACGTGGTGCCTAAAAAAGAAGAAGAGTCTGATTCCGTGTGGGCGGCAATCAAATACAAAGCGCAAGGCTGGCTTTGGCACCAGGACCAGTGCTGACCCCACGGAGCATACCTTCCGGGGGGGTGCGGTGAGTGGTGCCCTACTTCTCAACAGATCTCAACAGAGTTTTGGGTCACCCATGACAAAGTAGAATTTGATACAATGTCAGAATGAATCTGTTTCAACAACCCAAGAGATGACTGTCGGATTAAAAGCTGTGAGAGCGCGCATAAAGTCGTCGTGTACAGTAATGAGTGAGTCGCCATGAGCTGCATGCAGAAGTGAACAAACAGGTGAGCGCAGGTGAGTGGGGATTATTCGCCGAAAGGCTTGACGGCATAATCTGGGACCGTTGCATGATTGACCCAAGCGTACCCTGTCGTTGGTTACCAGTAAAAAGGTCAGCCAAGAGGTATGATGAGCAGGCCGAGAACGGTCGGAAACTGTGATGTGAATAGACCTTAAAACGGTAGATTTGAAGGGGAAAAAAGAAACGGACACGCGTCTCCGGAATTTGGAATTTTACGCCGTGTCAAGGAAGGAAGAGAGACGGAATCTCGATGTTGAGGACAGATGCCTTGGCCAAGAGAGTAGGAGACTAGGTAGTTAGGAGGTGGTAGTCAGAAAGCGTGTTTTAGAGGCGTGTTGATAGCGCCAGGGCTCCGTTGGATAGGAGCTCGATTAGGCAGCGCCGCAGCGGGTTTGATGTGCTTGCCTTGTCGGCGAGTTATTAGCCAGTCAGGTTGCTCGGGGAGAAGCACATCTCGATGTCGCGGCGCGCCAACGCACTAGTCAGCTAATAAATGTGGCGCGAGCTGGAGCTGAGGCCATTCGCGAGGCGGGCACGCGGGTTAGCAGGCTGGGATGGTATAAGCGTGTGGCCAACCGGCGACGGTCGTCTCGGACATTCGATTCGCAACGGCAGGCTATCCCAGAATTAGAAGGGCGGCAGGGCGCTGGACGATTCGGTTTTCTGCATGGTGGTGAGACGAAAAGAGGTAGCAATTGCGCGAGGCTAATAATTAGTAATAACTGCCGTGATTATCCATTGCCCAGTTTGCCAGTGTAGCGCTCCGCGCATGATGCATCGGCATTCGTGTTGCCAAGGTAATACAACAAAGTATCGGAAACGTATGTACAATAATATGGCGCGCCTTATCGAATAGGTACTTTATCCGTATCGAAGAAAATTTCCAGTTAAACCCATTGGTCACGGAAGTAGAGCGTGAGCTGAGCGTGAGTGTGGGCGTGTTTGAAGCTTGACGCTTGGGCTCGAGGCTCTGAGGGCTTGAGGCTGTCCCTGTACCTGGTAATTTGACTGTACGAAGTAGCCCGAGGGTAGAGCTTCAGCCACAGACCATGGCATGGCGACAAGGATGTAAAGAATGGTGGAGTGATAGTGTGAAGCTAGGTGGTCTTGAGGCGGAACAAGCATATGCAAACAGCGGTACGGAGTAGCACTACGGATTCAACAGTATCGTCAGTGGGTCTAAGCAATTCGGATCAAATCACCGCACACAAATCGCCGTGCATTGCGGCTCGGAATCATCACCATCTACCATCTGCATCGACGTGCCTAAAGGAACACCGAATCCCTGAAAAAAGCACGTATTTCATTCGTAAAAAAGGCAGCAATTACTTGGGCATGCTGCGTCCTTCGTACGAGGCTGCCAACTGCCAAGCACACGGGTTGACGGCCAAGCAAACGCCTGGGGAGCCCGCCGACTATTCTCCCCATCAGGAGCCACCAATAATTCCGAACTAAATTTCACTAGCTAGTTTCGGCAGAAAAAAGCAGGTAAATGCAGCTCGCAGCTGGCAGCCAAACAGCTGGCAGCTCACAGCAACTCGGATAACGGAGGGGGAGGGGTGTGCCGATTCCCCGGCCCCAGCCCATTGCCGGTCCCACAGTTTGAAAATCGACGTCCATCGCCTACATCGACGATCACCCAAAGCATTTTCATTATTTTCATTATTCTCGCCCACTTCCCTCCGCTCCCCCCTCTGCCGCCGAATCTCCATTCACAGGTTCGCACTTTTTGTTCCTTGAGTGGTTGGACAGTGTCCACCCCTCTCGGCCGACATGCTCTACTTTTTACTTAATAGACCACTGACTGCCCTCCGTTTCTTCACATATTTACATTCCTCCTCTGGATTTCCCAACATATCTCAACATACCCCGAGCCGTATTATATTAATATTTATGCCTGATACCCCCGCCACCTCGCGCCCTTCCACCACCCAAAAACGCAGCCACCACCACCGCCGCGACACCAATAACAACAAACCAGCCTTGGACTACCATCAGACTTGACTTTACTCCCGCGTCAAACTGTATGAATAGTCCAGAAGTTTACTTGACCAAGCTCTTCACGTCCGCCGCAGTTGTTCTAGTGCCTCCATTTGGAACTTGAGCAGATACATCTGCTGAGTCACTGGTACCTTCATCCACCAACACCTTCACGGGCAGTCACTTTCATGGTCAAGGTTCGACTAGTTCCTCCCGCACATCAAACCTCGCTGGACAGCTACGTACTTGCCAAGAAAAGAACGGTATCGCTTTCTTCTATATAAGTCAAATCTTGCACCGGTCCGCGTGCAAACACTCGACAGCATGCGAAGCAACTCTTTAGACTTTAGCAGTTTTGAAACCATGCCCATGTCCGAACCCCCCAAAAAGGTATGCTTCCACTACACTCTCGTCTCTCATCACCAATTTTGCTAACTGCCTCGAACAGACGGAGAGGTCCCATGAGGAGAACCAGGAGCGAGCATACATTGCAGCCTCTCGCCGCACAGATCGCAGCCTCGAGGCTCGCGTTCAGTCAGCCCGCATGGCCAGCGAAATACACAGGAGACGTACTGGCAAGACCTTCCGCATCACTGAAGATATTGTCATGAAGGAGGAAATGTATGAGGAGGAAGACGACGATCTCCCTCGCTCCTACAGACTCCTCGGTACCATCAATATGCAAACATCCTCGACTGACATGGACAATCGAGTAGAGGCATATCTCTCCAACAAACATGTCATGTCTAAACTTATAGCTCGCACCGATGATGACTGGCGAAACAACGAGGTCAACAAGCGGTTTGCACAATTGTTCCCCCAGCACGCGCGTCTGAGCATAGATGCGTCGCCCGTCTCTCCCCCGCAGCTGCCGCAGCAGGTACCTCAACAGCAGCAGCAGCAGCAGCAGCAGCAGCAGCAGATACCTCAACAGCAGCAGCAGCAGCAGCAGCAGCAGCAGCTACCTCAGCAGCCGCACTCACCATTCCCGCAGCGCCCACAGCCCGTTCCTCAGCAGTTTCAGTCGATGTCTTCGCACTCTGATCCGTTTCCACCGACCCAGCAATTTTATGCCCAGGCACACAACGCTCAGCACGCTAGAACATTCTCTACCCCTGCTCTCAGCCAATGCTCGCCGCCGCACGCGGAATTTCTGCGACAAGACTCTGGCGTTACTTTGCCTGTATCTTCGTCCACCTTTGACCCTTCTCTTCACCCCGATTCTCCTATGGACTTGGGTTCCAGCCAATCTGCATTTACGACCGAGTTACCCCAGGATGCTAGAATGATGATGATGGGTACCGTCAACATAGGTGCGGACTTCGACTCTGCCTCTCAAACTTGGCCAACCGTGGATTCATCATTTGACATGTCAGGCGTCCCTCAAGGCCCCACGAGCGAAGAGGAGCAAGTCATATCCCCCACCGACGACGCCTTTGACATGTCCAACCTTAAATGGGACCAGGTGATAGCTCCAATGGACGACTCGACCTGGAATGCCTTTATTAACGACAATGCCTGGGCTGACGGGCAATAATGAGCTTTATACAGAAGCGGTAGTTGGTTCTTCTTTTTTATTTTGACCTCTTTATATATTATTCTTTTCCTATGCTGAACCGCAGTTGTACACGAATCTTAGGACTTGGTGACGGCGGATAATGGGATCAGGTTATTTGTGCGTGAACATGGGGTTTGATTCAGCGACCGGAGTTTAATTCAGCGATGGATTCGTTTTCTTTGTCTTCCAGGAGTTGATTGTGTTTTCTTCATGACGACTATACCGCCATAGGATGGCGCTTGTACACGGAACAAAAGCAGCAACACTGCTGGACTCACTCAACATTGGCCTAGAAAATACATGAGCGCCGATATATTTATACAAAAGTCTTTCAATCACATTGCCCAAGACGCGTGAGCTCGCCTTTTTCCTCGAATGACGTGACCAACATGTATGAAGGAGAGGTATGAAGGCTAATGTTTTCATAACTCAGTTGACCAACATACAGGAGACCCTTTATTTTCATAAAGTAGTTGGTCAACATGGATGCGAGCTCAATGCAACAATGCTCTTCTTTCGATGAATCACTGACCAAGTCTCGAATCTCAAGACTCAAGCCTTAAAGCTCAGTCTCAAGCCTTAAGTCTCAAGCCTCAAATCTCGCAAAGACTCACTCATGAGTCTCAAGCCTCAAGAATCAAGTCTCTCAAGTCTCGTGACAACCATTGGTCAATGTCCAACTTCCTAATAAACTTAGCTCCAAAAACTTAAATGACCCCGCATCAAACTACCATTCTCTCGCGTCAATGCAGATGATAGCCGCTAACGAGAAGGCTGGCCGACCAGCCTTGCTAAAGGCAGCAAGCAGCCCAATCATTGGGCGGTAAAACACTGGTTCTAGACCGACTCCCATTTCCGGATTTTATTGGCACAACTCCACACCGAAACTCTACACCGAGAGCGCCATCGCGGCGCAGCCTCGGAGCTGGTGGTGCTTCGTGCCAAGTATCACTACTTATGGCCTGCCGGGACCAACTCAAAACTGCTACTCCGCCTCGGACCGGCGCCGACTCATGGACACGGGAGCTGTTTACTACTAAGTTAGTGAACAGGGGCTTAGCAGGACCGGATAAGGAAAGGAAACTAGATCTAAAGGTAGATTTGGTTTTCTTAAATGACTAGTGTTGGCGTCAAAGTCTGTCGAAATTCTACAGACTAGCTCGCTGTGTGGCGACGTCCTTCGTCTCGTATATAAGCCATGTGGGCAAAGCAGAGGCGGCAATACTGATGAAGAAGAACTCGAGGGGAATAGAGAAAAGACGTTGAAGCAAACAGCAGTAAAGAATACAAATGAGGAAAAAAAGGTACACCGAGGGGATTGTCTCTTGCGCCAGCATATGCAATGGAAAGCTCGTGAAAAAAGGAAGAAAAAACAAGAGCGAGAAGCGAGAAGCAAAGGCGGAAAGCTCATTGGCACGCTTCTGTTGCTCTCAGCCACCGACATCACAGCCAAGAAGCGGCCTCTATACTCGTATTCACGTTCACACTCGACGAAAACGTAATAGTTGCAGCCTTGTGACTCAAAGTTACGGACGTCGATACCACGACGGCCCGGCGTGAGCGAACCCCGTGGCGCCATACGCACTCAAAGCCTGTCGCTGCTGCTGCTGCGGCTGCTGCTGCTGCGGGTATCCTCCTGCTCGCGGGGCCGAGTACACGACACCGGGATGGCCTTGTAGCTGGATCGTAGCCGGCGCCGCGTAGGCATAGCGCTGCGTGGCCATTTGCGCCGGCTGATATTGCTGCTGCTGCTGCTGCGACGACGGCGCGAAGCAGCCCGGCCGGGCCACGTATGAGGCCACGTACTGCTGTTGTTGCTGCTGCTGCGGGACGAAGCCGGGCTGTGTAGGGCCACCTGTTGTTTATTCTTCCAATGTTAGTTACTTGGTTCATAAGTCTACCAGATCAAAAACGAGGTTGGGAAACGGACCTATGGCGGGAAAGCCGTAGCCCATGACGCCGCGATTGTTGGAGGCGTGATGAGGCGGAGGGGCGCAGTATATATGTGAGGGCGGAGTGGCGGTGGCTTGGAGGGTGCCGGTGAAGAGAGCGGCTTGCGAGGCACGAGGCGTGCTACCACCACCACACGGATACATCTGGCGGGCTTGGCGAGAGGCATAGGAGCCAGGAGCAGCGCCGGTGCAGTCGTAGGCGCCACGAGGCATAGTTTCGTTGAGGGAGGCAGGGGGGCTGTTGGTCGGTGTTGAAAAGTTGTTGGTGGTGTTGAGAAGAATGGCGTAAAGTACAGAGAGGACGAAGTCTAGGCAAATAGAGGTATATTGAGAAAATAAGAGAGCGAGACGAGAGAGACGCGATTTGGTTGTTTGAGAAATGCAGTTGTTCTCTTATACAATGAAACGGACAAGATGTTGGTGATGCCGTGAGAGAAGATGCACGGAGAAGCCGAGAAAATTGTTTTGCTGTTTTTTTTTTCACCCGGCTTTTTACTCGTGCTTCACATTGCATTCAAAACAGGAATGAATCTCGGCCGAATTGATGATTGACGAAGGGGTTCCCCTTTGTGGGAGAGCAAAGTGAAGGGCAATCTGAACACCAATGCTCAATCGAGCCCGTTTGCTTCTTTTACATTCACCTGGGCCAGCCAGAGCCTCTCGACGTGCCGTTGAGGACTTGCATTGGGGGGTGCAAGAAAAAAAACCGGTATTGTCAAAACTTGGTGAATGAATATAATGACTAGATGCGAAAAACGAAACGAGAGAGAGAGAGAGCGCTAGAGATGGAGAGAGCTTCACGGGCTGTTGTTTTAAACGGATACATGTTGCAATGGCTCTCTTCTTTGGTAAGTTGGATTGATTTGTTAGAGTAACGCGTTTGGCCGTCGCACAAACGCCTAGACAAATTGATTTGTGCTTCTGGCATGGTGTTGTGCGCCGCGGGCCCCGGCAAGGTGAGATGAAGAGGAAGAAGAAGAAGAAGAAGAGGAAAGGAAAAGAAGACAATGGGACAAAGGAGGAGGAAGAGTAGTTTGCACCAACTTGTTTATGTAACCCTCGCACGAGAAAAAGTGTTGTGTGTACTCTGCACAAAACTCGGTACTAAAAATAAGTATATCCTAATAATCCAAGTGACAACTTAAAATGAACCATTTGTGAACATTTGTGGGGCGTCATGGGCGGAAAAAACACAATGAAACATGGCTGGGGGCGGAAAACACGAGAAAGAAGGCCTTTTTGTTTTGGAAATCGTGACATTGTTTTCTTGTTTGTTTTTGATTGGTTGTAAAAGTCTAGGCTGTGTTTGTGGTGTGACGCGGGATGGCGTAGTAGCGTGGTACGCGGCGGCTATAAGAGACGGTTTGCCGCCGTTGGTCAAGAATTTCAGGGGACCACGGCCAACTAATAACTACCTAGGTACCTAGGTAAGTAGTTCATCAGGGGTACACGAACGCTGCAAAATGGGAAGCCGGTGCGACGTGTCAATGCTGCGGATGGCAGGTGAGTGCGGCACATGGCTCTTTAAAGCGCCGAGCCTCAAAGAGAGCTTGTGTTCCTTATTTTAAAGATGCACAAAACAATAGAAAAGAAATCGAGTTTCCACTTGGGAAAAATATCCGTTTGAGATTCAGTGCTCCATTCCACTAACAGATGGATGGCTTCCATTGGCGTAACCCATGGCCAAATCTTTTCTGCAGGTCCGATATCCGGCCCGTCAACTCAAGTCCATGGAGATTCGTATTCTTTATCTGATCCAATGGCAGGCAGGGAAGACCTTGCAAGGTTTGGGTTTGGAACCTCGGCACGGAAAAAGGTGCCGATGCTACCCCCCCAGGACAGGGCACGGCCAAGGAAGGCTGCGCCGATGCGGTGGGGCCGAGCACCGCGGGGTAATGAGCCGTTCCGATGCCGCCAGAAGACCTGATGATTATCTTCATTCTCGTGCCTTCTTTTTTTCAAAAAAAAAAAAACACCCCTACCTCCCCGTCTCTATGTCTTTCTCTTTACTTTCGAAACAGTCTCTTTTACCACTTTGAACTCGAACATTAAACCCCATCGCAGCAGCCATGCTGTTCAAATCCGCCTACCCCGATATCCACGGTCCGTCACCAAACCCCTCCCCCCCCTCCTTCCCCCCGCGCGGAACCCCAAATTAACAAAACCCCCACCAATCCCCAACGCGCAGTCCCTCCCGACCTCACGCTCTGGCAATGGCTTTTTGACGCGCCCTCCCCCGCCGCCGGCTGCTCCCAGCCCGACAGTCTCCTCCCCGTCCTCCCCACGCGCGAATACATCAACACCGCGACCAACACGCGCCTCACGCACGCGCACGTCCGCGACGCCGCCGTCGCCCTCTCCGCCGCGCTCGCCCACCCCCGCCGCGGCCTGCGTCCGGGCGACGTGGTCGCCCTCATCTCGCCCAACGCCGTCACCTACCCCGTCTGCCTGCACGGCGTGATGCGCGCCGGCGGCGTGCCGGCCGTGTCGGCGCCGGGCGCGACGGAGACGGAGATGAGGCATGCGCTGAGGACGGCGCGCGCGCGGTTCGTCATGTGCGCCCCGGGGAGCACGCTGGCGGTGGTGAGGGAGGCGGCGAGGAAGGAGGGCGTGGCGGAGGAGAGGGTGTTTTGGTTTGCGGATGAGGAGGAGGAGGAGGAGGAAGAAGGGAGGCGGTGGTGCACGGGGTTGAGGGACCTGGTGGAGGAGGGAAAGAGAGTGATGGAGGAGGAGGGGGGGATGAGAGCGGTGGGCTTGCCGAGTGGGAAGACGAGCGCGGAGACGATGGCGTTTTTGTGCTTTAGTAGTGGAACGACGGGGTTGCCGAAAGCTGTGAGTTGTTGGTTTTGGGGTAGAGTAGGGGGGTTGTTTCTGACGGATTGCAGGTCATCATCTCTCACGCCAACATCATCGCGCAGTGTCTCCAGCTCAACCTCGCCTCCACCAACAGCCACACGGCTCTCGGTCTACTTCCATTCTACCACAGTACAACCCCCCAACCCTTTCCTTCTCGTCAGCCCATCCCTTGTCGCTAATACCCTCCCCCCCTCCAGTATCCGGGTTCGTCCGGTCGCTCGTCTACTGCCTTGTTAGCAACACCTCCATCGTTGTCGTCCCGCGCTTCACCATGCCCGTGCTGCTCTCCGCCATCAGCGCCCACCGCGTCGCCGAGGTCAACCTCGTGCCGCCCATCCTGATCCGGCTCGCGCACGACCCGACCGTCGACGACTACGACCTCGGCTGCGTCGAGCGCTGGGCCACGGGCGCCGCGCCCGTCAGCCCCGCGGTGCTGGCCCGGCTGGCGCGCCGCTTCCCGGGCACCGGATTCAAGCAGGGATACGGCATGACGGAGACGACGGCGTGCGTGACGACGCACCCGCCGCACCTGTACGGATTCGAGCACGGCCGGTCCGTTGGCACGCTGGTGGCGGGCACGGTCATCAAGGTGGTGAATGAGGACGGCGTGGCGGTTGGGGTTGGTGAACGCGGAGAGGTAAATGTCACTCCTTTCTTTCTTCTTGGTCGTTGCCAAAAAAAAAACTAGGTTATGGCTTGCGGCGGGATAGAAGCGCTGACAAAAACACACACACAAAATATAGATCCGCGTCAAGGGCCCCCAAATCGTCCCCGGCTACTTTGACAACCCCGCCGCCACCGCCGCCGCCTTTGACCCCGACGGCTTCCTGCGCACCGGCGACGAGGGCTCCGTCGCGCTTGACGGCCAGCTTACCATCCACGACCGCATCAAGGAGATGATCAAGGTCAAGGGCGCGCAGGTCGCCCCCGCCGAGCTCGAGGACCTGCTGCTCGGCCACCCTTTCGTCGCCGACGCCGCCGTCATCGGCGTCCCCGACGACTATGCCGGCGAGCGGCCCTTTGCGTTTGTCGTGCTTCGCCCGGGCGCCGAGGCAGATGAGGCGGCGGCGGCGCCGAGCCGCCTGGTGCAGCACGTCAAGGAGGCGCGCGCGCGGGACAAGTGGCTCGCGGGGGTGCGTGTCGTCGAGACGATTCCAAAGAGTCCGAGCGGGAAGATTCTGAGGAGGATCTTGAGGGATGAGTACAAGAAGAGCGTGGAGGTGTCGAGTGCAAAGCTGTAGATGATGTTGATGAATTTGCCCTTGATAGACTATCGTGTATGAAAGACATGTATCCTTTATAGACTATACATCATACATAAGCATTTCTAAAATACTCTTTCAAAATTCATACGCCGTTGTGAATGGCCTTGCTTTTGAGCCACTGGTATGCATCGTTTATGAATGAGGCTTGATTCAAAAACTCCCAACCCGTTGCCAATGACATTGCTTTTCAGCCACTATTGATGTAAACTCCCAGCCGTTGCAAAAGACTTTGCTCGCAAGACCACACTGTATATACACTAATTCTCCCTCTTCCTCCCCCCTCCAGCACCCTTTTTATGCACCGACGTCACTTGCTGCGACTCCTCCGCCACCATGTCCTTGATCCATGCCTTCCAGTCATGCCGCCTCGTCTTCCACAAGTCGCCCTTCCACGCGCGCCACACGCTGCGCCCCGTCCAGCCCTCGCGTAGCGCCGCCTCGCTCCCGCTCAGCGTCTGCATGATGCCCTCCTTGATGTGCGCCGGCACGCTGTAGTCGCGGCCCCGGGTCGGCATCCCGGCCAGCGCGACGACGACGTTGTGCCCGTTTTGCGACACGGCCAGGTCGACGACGTGCGGCGCCAGCGCGTGCACAGTGGACTTTTGGAACAACGCGTTCGCAGAGGGTGTCTTGAGCGCGGTGCTGACCAGCGTCGCGGCCGGGAACGAGGTCGTGGCGAGGCGCACGAGGAGGTCGGGAGGAAGCGCCGAGAGCGCTTCCTGCACGCCCTTGGCGGGGCCCGGTGTGGCGAGCAGCGTGGTGAGGAGCTGCGCGCCGTGCGACTGAATGGCGTACTCGTTTTTGCTCAATTGGGTCACGCCCTTGTTCTTCTTGCCGTCTTCTTCAGCGGTGAGCGCGCAGAGCGTCGTGACGAGGTCCGCGGGTTGCGGGCCGCAGCCCTCGCGGAGGCCCTTCATCAGCTGCTTAATCTCCTCAGTCAGGCCGCGGGCCGCGCAGCGCTCAAACAGCGTGCGGAGAACGTTGTAGCGGTGCTTGGTAACGAGCTGCGGCACCGTAGGGCCGATTTTTTCGACCGCCTCGACGAGCTGGTCCTTGCCGATGCGGTTGAGCACTTTGATGGCTGGGTAGCTTGAGACGTCGTTGCGCACGTAGCCCTGGATCCGCGGCAGAAAGACATTTTGGTTGAGTGCTTTGAAGATTTTGCCGGGCGCGTGTGTGATGATGGTCTCAACGAGGCGCGAGCCGATGGTGTCGTAAATCATGCCGTTGACAAACTCGGTGGCCTCGGACGACTCCTCGTAGAGAGACTGCGGCGCGCCGGGCAGCAATTGGAAGAGAAGTGTCGGCTGCTCGGCGTCGGCCTTTTGCTCCGATTTGTTCAATGAGAGGTCGAGCTCCAGGAATAGCTGCAGCGTCGGATTGCCGATGGGATGGGTGGCGAGGACGCGCAGGCTAGTGGCGTCCATGGTCGACGTCGAATCGCGAATGATTTTGGTGACGGCGGCGGTAAAGGACTCGGGCACCGCGCGCAGGCCCTGATTCTGCTCGTCGACGGCCGCAGAGCCAGCCACCGACACCTTTTCCTTCTTCTTGCTCTTGATGAGCGTCTTGACCGCCACGTCCTCGAGCGGCCGCCCCGACAGCACCAGCAGCAGCACGCGTAGCGTATGCGACGCGAAGCGGTCCGTGATCAGGAAGCCCATGCTGCCTTCCAGCTCGTCCAGCGTCGCGAGGAACAAACTCTCCATCGAACTCTCCGGCTCCTGATCCTCGCCGCCTTCGCCCCCGACAAAGCCCGACAGCTCCTGCGAGACGACGCCGGCGGACCGCAGAAACAGGGCCTCGCAGCAGTGGCTCGCGAAGCGGTGCTGCACGAGCGAGAGGAAGTGGCCCGCAAACGCCTCAAACAGCCGCTTCTTCTGCGCCGTGCTCGCCAGCTGAATCAGGCGCTCCATCAACCGCGAGCACGACTGGCTGCTGGCCACCTTGAGCTCCTTGCCCTTGGCCTCTTCGTAGACGCTCTCGAGGAACAGGGCGCGGTCCTCGGGCGTCGGGAATTGGTTGAGCTCGAGCATCTCGTCGGCGCGCCGAAAATACTCTTGCTCCTCGTCGGCGAGCATGCCGAAAAACTCCTTCTCGATCGGTGCCTCCTCGTGGCCCACAAATCCTTCACCGTCGCCGGCTGGTACTTCATCTTGGTAGTAGCCTTTCTCGGGGTGGTGATTGTCGGGGCGGTGATTGTCGGCGTGGTGATTATCGTCGGGGCGGTTGTCGTCGTCAACGCGCGGTCGCTTCGTGTCAATGGTCCAGCCAATGTTTTCTTCGTCCTCGTGCTTTCGCTTGCGCGCCTCGCGGCCGGAGCCTCTTTTTGTGCGCGGCTTGGGCATGGTGACTGTAGTTTGTTGCTTCAATGAGGCTGGTGGGGTGGTGAGGACCAAGTTTGGTTTGTTTGCAACTTTTTTTTTTCTGCCACCAGGAGCGATAAGATAAGGAAACTTGCTGTGCCTCCCGACACAATACAAGGTACACAGGTAAGCCTCAAGTGATAATAGATACAGAATGCAAAAGTAAAGTTATAGACATCAATCTTGAAACTCTCTTTTTTTTTCTCCTTCCGTTCTCTTCCATAGCAATTAGTGCAGCCACTCGTCTTGTCCAGAATCCACCGTCTGGTGTTACGAAGATAAGCATACGAATGCACAGATTCAAGTAGAAGATGTGAAAACGGTTGTTTATAAAATCTTTAAAGTAATTCTACGCCATTCGTGCTAGACACAAAAGGCTTTGGCGGATGTTGCCGACGGCCGAAAAAGCCCCATGACCCAGCACAGCTATTAAACTTTTGGAGATCGGCACGTCCGTTGGTCGGCCTTCCTTCCAGCTCCTGCTACAGACTCCTTCAGTTACAACATCTGTATTAGAGGTTTGGAGTACCTCGATCTCGTTTATAGCGTAAAAGAATTTGTCTGTACAAGTTTGCCGCTATGTCGTGCCTGAAGTTACATATCTAGGCTTGGGAATAGATCTGTCTTCTGCAAGGGCCGAGGAGTGGAGCGTGGACGAGAGCGCTATCGTATATCTAGACATGACGCAACTTTATTCGTTGCATCTTCGATGGCTAGGTTTGAGCAAAGTATGAGCTGCGATTTGCTGGGAAAGCTGGAAGATAAAGGGGCCACAAGATGCATATCTTGAAAAAAAAGAGATAGATGGCTCGGGAGCGGCTGAAATACAAGGCTCAAGTTCCACTGGTAGCACATTGCCACATAGCGCGGACCAAGTGAGACCATGTGTCACGCCGTGTTAGTGCAGCGTATCGATCACACCCACGAACAGGAAGCCGAAGACAGGACTGGGCACGAGATGTTTGATAGCAGGGTCACAAGATATATCGTCTTGCCGAACCATGTTGCTTATTTTCAGAATCGTTGCTCGGTTTTGCGGTCAAGCAGAATGGAGATGCTGTTGGCGGCTCACCGTCATCGGATCGGAACCGTCCATAGCTGGACCCATGTGGCCCAGCGATTGGTTGTTAGTCGGGTGCCGGCATGGAGTTGCTGCCGAGTCAAAAAAGAGGCGGAGCCCCGTGAACTGGACGATGGCGGGATTAGCGCGGCTCCGGGGGCCAGTAAAGCAGCGCATATGGTGGGATGGGGGGATTGGATTGGTAGATGGTTGTTGTTTGGTCAAGGTTAGTGGCAAGGCGGCAAGGTATCGAGACGAGGAAGGGCGAGCAAAACTGCCACTGCCTACCATGTCACACAGTATGTATGGCCGTGGGTGTTGCCGGGCTGTGTACTGCTGCTGCTTCTTCCTGGCGCCCCCTCTCTTATCAGGAGCAGCCTTTTTGTCTCTTGTATTACATACAGAGTGTCATCGCGGCTCCTCTCGCGCTGGCATGCCCCGTTTGTGCCCCGGTTCGGTGCCTTGCTTCTCGACAGTAGTGGTTTCAGAGCGGAAAACCGGCGGAATATAATTGCAAAGGCGTCCCTGTTGAAAGGAGAGGCAGAGGGCCGAGTCGAACGGTCGATAGATGAAAATGGGTGTTGCAGCGGTTGATGATTGAGAAGAGCACAGACTGCGCCACATTGTGATTCCGTCTTTCTCTGGTGGCTTGCCTCTGTGCCAATTATTCAGTTGCTAAAAGGTACCAAGTTACAGTGTACAAGGCACCTCGGCCACTCTATCCAGCGCTAGACGGCTCGGGAACGTCCTTTTTTCGTGGCAGTCTTTTTTTATTTTTGCCCCGCCACAACGTCAAGCCGCCCAGGTCCAAGCCTCGGTGCCATCAACTAGAAACTCTACCAACTCCTCTTTTCACTGCACCGTTTTATATTCCTTTCAACTTTCTTTTTTTCTTTGTTAGATATTCCATCTGTGCTTGTACCGTTTCTCTACGTCTCGCACTCTTGCAATCCCCCAACCCCCGCATCACTACCGAATACCAATACCCCGACGCTTGCTTACCACCCCCATCTCCAAGCCAAGTTGCGCTACCAAGAAGGCGCCGACATGATGCAGACGGAAACACTTTCGTCATCGGCGCCGCCTCCGACCGTCGACACGCACGACGAAAACCAGAGCGATGGCTCCAAGCTGCGCACCTTTCTTGGCATTCTGCGCAAGTCAGTTTCCTCTCCCTCTTGTTCTCCTTTTTGCCTTGCTGCTGGTCCTTGACTTGGTATTTTCGCTGTTGCCGCTGCCCGTCTCAACATTATATGCGACCCTCAACAAGTGGGCGGTGTGCCTGCACTTCCGACTCTCGTGGCCACGCCCAAGTCCACAACCCAGCTCAGACGTACTGACTAGGGCTTGCATTTGCCCCGTGACAGGTTCATTGGCGTTTCTGATCTCGCAACCGTCCGATTCTCGCTGCCCTCACAGCTGCTCGAACCCACGCCCAACCTAGAGTACTGGACATATCTCGACGCCCCAAATGCCTTTGTTGCCATCGGCACCTCGGACGAGCCTCTCGATCGCATGCTCGAGGTCGTCCGCTTCTGGCTGACCAAGGATCTCAAATATGCCAAGGGGAAGCCCTGCAAGCCCTACAATTCATGCCTGGGCGAGTTCTTCAGGGTGCGTTGTCCTGAGCTGCATGCTGCTGATGATGTTGTGCATTCTCACTGCGCACGGGTACTAATCCCATCTTCCATAGTGCAACTGGGAGACGGAAAACAATGCGCCCAAGATTCTCACCAGCAATCTCGGCAACGAGAGCTCCGCCTCGAGCAAGTCCAGTGTCAAGAGCAGCAGAAACGCCTCGCCGCCCGTCCTCTCGCCGCCCCAGCACGGCACCTCCAACGACACGCGGCCCGTCACCGTCTCCTACCTGACGGAGCAGACGTCGCACCACCCGCCCGTGTCCGCCTTTCACATCAGCTGTCCAGAGCGCGGCCTGAGCGCCCGCGGCTTTGACCAGATCACGGCCAAGTTTACCGGCACCTCGATCAAGGTGCTACCCGGCGAGCACAACCTCGGCATCTTCATCACTCTGGATCAGCGCGACGGCGAAAAGTACCAGCTTACGCACCCAGCCGCCCACCTTGGTGGCCTCCTCCGCGGTGCCCTTACCATCTCCGTCAGCGATACGGCCTACATCACCTGTCCCAAGACCAAGATCAAGGCCATTCTCAGCTACGTCGAGGAGGGCTGGCTCGGCCGCACCACCAACAAGGTCGAGGGCATCGTCTTCCGCTACGACCCCGAAAACGACGACAAAACGCGCATTCAGGACGTGCCCGAGGAGGATACTCTCGCCCGACTTAGCGGACCCTGGAGAGAAAAGGTCGTCTTCACTCTTGGCTCGACGCCCGTGGTATGTCCCCGTCTTGACAAGCCAGACAGATTGATTAGCAGCCTGCTAACACACTCCCCAGAAGCAGGTTCCTGTTGAGCAGCAGTACACCATCATCGACACGGCCCCTCTACAGGTCGCCCCCAAGATACTCCCGCCCGACAATCAGCAGGCTCCCAACGAGTCCCTCACCCTCTGGGGCAACGTTACAAAGGCCATTCACGCCAAGCAGTTCTCCAAGGCCACCACCATCAAGCAGGAGCTCGAGGAGGCCCAGCGCGTCAAGGCCCGCGAGCGTGAGCGCACCGGCACCGTCTACGCTCCCGTCTACTTTACCCACGCCGTCGGAAACGAGGGCCAGCCTGAGCTGACGGATAAAGGCCGCCAGATCCTCGAGCGCTCGCAAAAGGGCGAGTGGTCCCTCGAAGGCATTAATTAGACGTGACGACTATTGTTTTCAAGCTGTTTTTGGCTAGGACATTTTTTTATTTTGTACTTGTTCGGTTTTTGGGATCGCAGCTGTGGAATAACTAGCTGCTATATGCATTCGGGGTCATTCGTTTTCCGTTTACTTTTTCATGATGCACTCAAACGATACAGCCGGTCCTCTCTTACCATGTCGTTTACTTCTTTTGCATACGGGACCGCATACATTTGTATTGGTTCTAATATTTTTTCTCTTTGGGATAGATGGACATTTGACTTTTTGCCTTCCTTTTTTTTGGCCTTGAATTTCGTTTCTCTTATTTCTGTGTGTTTTGGTTGGTAGGGTTTATTTCCATACAAGCACGTTTTAGACAGAAATGATGCTTTGGAACAGTATGTATAATGTGACACCGCCGTGTATTTTATTGTTCCCTTCCCCTGACCGCATCGGCGTTCTCCGCAGCCTACACTGGTACAGGCAAGTGTAGAGATGGGTTGTGCACTGGTAGAGGCAAATGTCAAGATGGTTGAAACGTCATCGGTGCCTCGCACCGCCATTATCAATTCGCTAGATAGCCATATTCCCATATCTCTTACAGACTCGCCCACTAGTTTTGGTTTTTCATATTGTACAAGTTACAAAGAGTGAAGACATAACAAAAGAGTCGTCAAGAATTACCCCCTCTTTTTTCTGCTACATGTTGGACATGCTGCGGACTTTTCCCTTTCAGGGGTATTCATCAATCAAGGACAAGCTCGAAACTTAGGCGTCAATGAAGCCCTTGACATGGCCTAGCCACCTCAGGTACTCATTCTGCTCCTTAAGGTCGACATAGTCGGGCACAAAGACGGCAAGCGCCTGCGTGATGCCGCGCTCCTCGAGGTAGCGCTCGATGAGCACCTGGAGGTCCTCGTCGAGGCTGCCAAAGGGCGGGCCGGGGTAGACGTCGGCGCGCTGCTGGGCGGCCTCGGGGGTCTCGAGCCGGGCGAGCTTGGCGTCGGCGTAGTAGAAGAGGTTGTCGACGACAATGTTGCCGTCCTGGGCGGTGGCGTCGATGCTGAGCGCGCCGCTGTTCTTGGCGGGCTTCTCGATGATGATGGAGAGGGAGATGGGCGCGGGCGTCTCCTCGTCGAGCTCTCCGGCCTCGTCGGCGTCGGTCTCTACGTCCTGGCTCCGGCCCTTGCCGTTCTCGGCGGCTTGCAGATCGTCGCCGAGCGCCTCGTCCTCGAGAGCGGACTCGTCGGCGTAGGGGTCAAAGTTGTTGATGTCGGCAATGGAAAAGGAAATAGTGATTCTAAAGGGTCGTGTTAGCATGGCGTGGCACACACGAGTAGTAATGACAATGCTTGTCAGGAATCGGGCACGCACTTCTCATCGCCAAACTCGCGGACCAGCTTAACCACCTCCTGGCCGGCCGTGTCAATCAGCTCAAAGGGGCTGTTATCGATAAAGTCCTTGACGCTCGCCGGCTCCTGCTCGCTGGCCTTCATCTCCTCCTCGATCTGCAGCTCGCTCTCAATCTTGGCCGACAGCTCATCGTCCGTCTCGCCGTCCGCAGCGGCCCGGCGGCCGGCCGTCGTGGAGAAGCTGCTGGTGGCGCCGGCGACGCGCACCATCGAAAAGCCAGAGGCCGTGCCGCTCTTAGCCATACTGGCGGCGAACGGACGGGCGACCAGGCCCTGGCGCATCGAGGCTGTGGCCAGACGGCCAATGTTGCGGGGCGCGGAGCGCGCGAGGGTGCGAAAGGAAAGCATGTTGGGTGATGGGTTTTGAAAAGGGAGGATTGGTTTTGCAAAAACAACAGATGTCTGGGACGTGGAAGCTCTCGACTGGAAATTTTTTGGAGAGGACGGGACCCCCTAAGAGCCTGGCATTTGGGGCAGCTTCTGGATGAGTCAGCCGGCCATGGAATCGCAGCAGGGTTGCGTCGATGTGCAGTATTTCCGGGCCACGACCCTGAATTTAATTGTTTGTTAGTATCAATATGCCGTGGGAAAGTCATGAATATAGGCTTGCCATCAAATGTAGGCTTGCCTTCAAATTTTGGATGCGAGCTGTTTGCATGAACCCGGGCCTTGATGTCCCCTAGGCACTTACACGAGGTTAAAAAGACATGATGGGTAACTGAAAATTGATTCAAATCTAGATTAAATGGGTCCGAAATTGGAATGATAGGGGCGTTTCGCTTCATGTTTTCCTCCAGTCTCGGTAGGTAGCTCTTGACAATTCAAGAATTATGACGGGCTTCGCGCCTACCCACTTGCGCAAACCAACAAATACTCGAGCTGGATAGGCGATTCAATCATCGTTGACCTTTCTCTCGAGACACTCTTACATGCCAATAATCACCATCCTCTTATTCACAAACCACTTATCAAGCTTTATTCTTTCATCAGCATTCATGCCCAATCGCCGCCCTCTTGTCATTGAAAGTCTTGTCCTCTACTCCGCCACGGCGATCTACAGGTTCTCCGCCCTCCTCCTCCTCACATTTCCTCACCTGTACTAGTACGTCCAGATCCGCTTGGGTTTCGACCGCAAGTGCCTCATCTTTCTCGCCGCCACCCTTCTCAGCATTACCCCCCTCTTCTTCTATCGGATACACGCCGAAACCGCGCGCATGGCCCAGTGGGCCCGGTGCGCCTCCGGCGTCGCGTTCTTCGGCGGCAACGTCGGCCAGGTAGTACGCAGAGATATTTTCGCCGGCCGCTTCTTGCCAGCTTCCATAGCCATCCGTGCCCTGGGCGTGATCATGACGGGCAGCGTTGGCAATAGCGTGCAGCGTGCGCTACTCGATACGGATATGTTTCAGTTTTCGCTTTTTAGCCAGCAGGAGCGCTTCGAGGCGACGTATGAGAGCTTCTTCCTGCCGGGCGCCATGTGCCTCGCGTTCTTGTACGTTGACGGCAACGACACCCTGCGACTACTGGTTCCGAGGGCGTACGAGCTACTCACAAGATTTTACCTGCGGCTGCTGAGGGAACCCGAGACGCTGTTCCGGAACCCATTGCCACCCAGAATTGCGCGGAATTTGGGGGGATTCAGAATGAGGAGTAATTGGGGGGGAATCAGAATCCTTGTCAGAATCTACCAACTTAGAAAACATTAGGCTACTGGAGCCGGGGCGATGAGCGACTAGCTGTTGGCTGTGGTTTCCTCTGAGGATGTGTTGGTAAATCGAGGGCAGCTGCTGGTGAAGTGCATTGCAAAAAGTCGATAGCGAAAATTGCTTTGTATAATATCAATGAATTGAAAGAAGAGCGAATGTTTTACGCTATGCGGACCGTTTTCTTTGCTATAATAGTGGGATGGCATAGTCTGGTAGGAGCAGGCCCTGCAGATGATCTCGAGCCTCGTATCAGTGACGTTGAGCCGAAGCACACATTTGACCAAAACAGAATTGAAAACCGAGCTGAATAGTTAGGAGTTTCAAGGGCTCGGGCTCGAATGAATGTCTTGTTCTCGCGATCATGACCAGAAGAACTTGTCAGTAAAAGGGAGAATCAGACAAGGATCAAAGTCGGTAATAGAGAAAAGCATAAAAACGTCGAGTATATAGCTAGCATTATTTTCAGGGACCCGAAGCCGAAGCCCATTTCCTACAGATAATATCCATCTTTGCGCCCTCATTCCCTAGCATCCAGCCGCGTTGTCGGAATCCTTTACTTACATACCTGAAGCCGTACAAATACAATTACGCTCTTGCATTGATAGGCGCAAAATCGTGAGAGTAAAAAAAGTACCTTTGTATCGGATACAACATCTGATACTGTTAACACATCAATTTCTTCCACAAGAAAAAGTTCGCTAGAGAGCAGTTGTTAGAAAAGATTTCGTATCGGGCACGCAGCCAGTGTACAACAAAGTCCTGGTTCCCCACCATAGCTTTTCTGCCCCTCCTACGCAACCTTGGGATCTGCCTAATAGTTAATCAACCTTTGCTCTGCAACTCTTTTGCCTCTTGCCGACCCGATCCATCTCCCACCACTCAAACCTCGTACACAAGCTCAAATCCCTTCTTTCCATCTCTCTTTCACACACACACACACACACACACATACGTACAAAACCCCCAGCAATGTCCTCTGCCGACACGACGCCCATCTCCGCCGCGCGCTTCGCCGCCGCCCTCCCCTCTCTCTCTCTTCCCCTCCTCGCCCTTAAAGTCCTCGAGATTCGCAACTCGATTGCCCATTTGCAATACTCCAACGACCAGCTCCGACCCTTTGCCGCCGCCGACGACAACGGGAACGGCGCTGATCCCGTCTGCGTCGACGCCATTCGCGAAAACGAAGCCGTCGTCGAGCGCATGGCCGAGCGCATCGCGCTGATTCGGATCGAGGTGGAAGACGTCCGCGGGGTGTCGTGGCACGATTTTGAGGATAAGGCGCAAATAGAGATGCGCGCGAGGGAGGAGGGGCGTTTGGCAGGCGGGCAACAGCAGCAGCAGGAACAAGAAGCGCAGGGGCGGCAGCAGCAGCAGGAAGATGAGGGGGAGGTGACGGGGATAGCGGCGCAGGTCAACGGCGTAGAGTCGTCGCCGTGGACGGACGGGACGTTTCAGACGGGCACGCTACGGAATGGCGAGGTGCACATGGACGCGGTGCCGGGTGCGAGGGGAGCGAATGAAGGAGGCGCGGGCGGGAGTCTCTCGGACGAGCAGCTGAGGGCGGCCATGGAGGAGCGGATGCGGCAAATGACGACCGAAGAGGATGAGGATGGCGGGTTGCACCTCTGAAGAGGCGTGAATTACAAAATGGTGGCGTTCTATTTGCATTTGTTACGGGAGTTGCTGGTTTGATTTGTTCAAAACAAAGTGACTTCATTGAATTAATGAATGTTGTATCAAAAACGATCAAAAGACCATCACGGCCAAAAGAACCAAAGAGCCTAGCAAGGCTGAGAAACCCAAAAATCCCCAAAAAGGCCAAACCCATCAAAACAAGTGAAAACACCGAGGCACCAGGGCTGTCAAAGGAGCCGAAATCAACCAAAACCAAAACCATCAGAACCAAAACTGAATCACCAAGAATAAAACACCAAAACCCGTCAAAACAATAAGAAAAGTTGCACGCATACACCCGTAAACACCGTTTGTATCTTTATGCTGTAGCGGGGAAAAAAGACCAAAAGGACAGACTCCGTGGTCGCTCAATATGCTTTTGAAGAAACGAGAAGAAAAAAAGGGAAAGAGTGAGTGTGAATGTGTGAATGTATAGGCTGTATATCAAATGCATAGGTCGGTAGGAAGGAAGAGGGAGAGGGAGTGTGTTCTTCTCGCCTTGCATGTATTTACTCAGTGTCGTCGCCGACTGGAGAACCACTAGTCACCTTGAGCATGGTGAGCTTGCGCGACTTGTGAAGCATCTGCTTTCTCGTCATTGGGCGCTTCTGGGGAGGCTTGCTAATCCTCATGCTGCGAATAGTCTCAAGCTTGGGGCGCCAGCCTTTGTTGGCATGGTAGTCGATGACGTGCTGAGGAATGTCTCTAAATTTGCCCAGGTCGTAGGGATCGTCGTCGTCCGAGTTGAATGAGTAGCTCTCGTCGAGATCGTCGTCGTCGTCGGCCATGGCGGGGGACTTGCCAAGGTAGGCTGGCGCTGGCTTGGAGCGAATGCTGTGGAGCGGGCTCCCGTCGGACTTATCGTCGAATTCCCACCCATACGACAGGCTCTTTGCGCGATTGCTCGTGTTGATGCGCGTGGCAAAAAGGGCTTCAATGAGCTCATCCTCGGTGGGCGCTGCGGAGCCCTTGCGTGCCCGTTCTATGGCCAGCTTGTCCTTGACGATTTTGTCGAGGTAGGGGTCGTTTGCGACCAGAGTGCGTCCGCTGGACTTGCTCCCGGAGCTGTTGGCTCTGCTGACGGGGACCTTGCCCTCCATGACTTTGGCGGGGGGTGGTGGCTGCAGCATCCATTTGTAGCCGTCTTTATGGGCAGGCCTGCTGCTGATGACGGGAGGGTGGTAATCGTTGACCGGGGGGTTGCGGGGGGTCGTGTAGAAGTTTCGACGTTCTTGGTCCGTAACCTCCTTTTCAAGGCCGAGAGTCGAATCGATAAGTCGACCGGCCGAGTCACGAGCCCTATTAATAGCGTCCTTCAACTTCTGCGCCGACCATTGGCCCCATAGATCTTCATCCTCTCGCTGATATCCTATTTTGCGATTCCAATCTGGTGGGGTGCCATTTTCTTCTTCGCGTAGTGCGCTGAGGCTGTCGACGTTGGTTCTGCTGTCGTCGACGTTTGTGCGTTCCGATACAGAGGGGTTGCAGGAATCGCGACCAGAGCTCGTGAGGCCACGGGAGCTCGAATTTTTGCTGGAGGTCTTCTTGGGTAGACTGGGGCCCATTTCGATTTCAGACTGCCAGTAAGGATTGGTGGAAAAGGGGGGGGGATGCTGGTATTGGCCGGGCTGGGTGGTCTCGAGCTTCGTGGCCTTTTCGCGATCCTTCTTGGCGAGTTCGCGGGCGCGGTGGCGATGGCGGACTTTGAGACATGGTGTGCAAGAGAGTATATAAAAGACGGCGGACTGGAGAGCAACTGGAAACGACATGGCGGGTGATTGGTCGAGTCGCGGAACCTATCTGGGTTAATTGCCAGTGTTCAAGAAACACTGACAGTCGTGTGCTCTGGGTGAGCGTTGGATTATGGCGTGAAGACAGCGATGAAAGAAAAATTAAGCGGGGAACAAAGAAAAAAGTAGCAAGCAGAGCAAATTCGAAGAAAAAAAGAGAAGCTAAAGTGAATGGAACCGATGGAATGGAAAGAACAAGTGAAGAGTGCATGTGGAGGAATGGGAGGACAGGGGAAGTCGAAGACGAGAATGAAGACGCGCGAAAGCGATACCTGAGGAAGGAATTGGGTTGCTAGGGTGCAGGGGGGACTCTCAGAAGGCGGAAGGAGCGCTGGACAGTGCCTTCCTTTAATATTTACCTAGGGGTCCGGCCCGCTGGCAAACTACTGGTACAGTGGCCAGTGGCTGGTGGCCTAGGTCCCTACCTAGGTACCTAGTGGATGGCCACGGAGGGGCGTGGCTGGGGCCAACTCCCGGAGTCCCTGGAAAAGGCTTGTCAACCACCTGGAGGGGCAGCTAGCGACTTTTCTTAGTGTCTCTTGGGGTGGTTACGTATGAGGCGGCGAGGCCACAACTTGGCTAACAAAGGCGCATCACCAGAGCACGACGTAGACGAAATGTAGTCGCGCGCATAATCATCTACCTGTTTGATCTTGTCTTGGTCTCTCTGTTTCACTCTCTACGTGCTCACTTCCTGTCGCGAGCTGACTCCTATCAACGCTGCTTATTTTAGGTATTATGCACAGCCCACCACTGACAGGCCCCTGCCCTCCAGGCCACCCGTCATTTGCTGTCAAGCCGCAGGGACCTGGAATCTGGTACGACATGTTCCCATCCCCTTCATCCCGCTCTCAGCTCACCTCACACTGCCTCGCTGGCATTGAAACGGACGCGCGCGACAGCATTTATTAGGTACACGTTTCAACCCAGTCAGTCTATCCTGGGCATCAATGCGCGCCTAACCAAATGAACCTTCTTCTTACTCCAGATCACCCTCTCCCTTCTCCAGACGGCCCCTCTCACCCCTGTCGGAAGACGTAATAAAAGCAATCGATAAACACCGCAGAAAAAAAAGGCCCTTGCGGCGCCTCTGTCATACCTGTAACCCTTGCACGCTTGCTTGCCTGCCCCAAAAACGAGCGTATGCACAGAACAAACCACGTCCATCCCACTTCTCCGCAAAACAATTAACCATTGCAGAGCAAATAGATTTTTTTGCAGGTTCGATAGCAAACATCTAATTGTCTCTTCTTCTTTTTTTCCCCTCCTTTTCCCTTCCCGTCCCCCTCCCCCGCCATCCGTTCAACCGGAATCATGACGTTGTCCATCTCGTCCCCCCCTCCCTCCACCCATCGACGGATCGACCACTAAAAGGAACACAGATATGGACAGCCACATGTCACTCGCGAAAAGGATGCACAACACCACATGCGGCCCGGCATCAACCTCGCTTATTAGACAGAAATCCAACCCTCTAACCCCCCTTCGCACTACCCCGCCACATGTTCTTTTTCCGACATTGCAAACTTCCTTTCCGGGAACCATCCAGCCCAACGACGGATGGCTTGTCAATGCAAACGCGGCACGGTGTGGCGCTCCACACACCCCACCCCGCCCTCTCTCGTACCCAACAGCAAAAGGTTTAGTATCAGGTGTGTAATGGTCAGTACAGACGCCGCTAGCTGCAAATAATAAGAGAGTTTTCAATGAAGAGCCAAGTATCAATTCTTGGCGTGGCCGGTTTTGTCTTGTTGGAGGGAGGGCTCTCTGTCATCCTCACGGAAGAGACCAAATTCTATGCCGGATGCAGTTTTGCCTTTCAAACCACCCAGGCCTCGGAACAAGGACACGCGCAATCGGCCTTGACTCGGGCTCTGCGACAGCATATTACTCGTGATAATAGACCAAGAGACACATCCTTCTCCGTCTCGATGCCGATGCCGATGCCGATGCCGTCCGAACAAGGCAAAACAAAGAAGCCACCACAGCGTGACATCTCGCCCCCTGCACATTTTCCGCCATCGACACCCTCTGACGCCGCACATGATGAGATTCTGCACCATGATTTGTGACACACCACGTTACTGTCCCTTGCCGTTGAACACACATAATGATGCCGTGCGCGATGCCCTTTCAGTGTCCACACCTAAACACCACCACCCTCCCGCGGCTTCATCCGTTTCCCTTGCATCAATCAGATCATGACCTGTGACAGGTAACTCGCATATCTCGGGACTTGCAAGATGTCTGAGCCAGCTCACCGTTTCCAACAACCCAATGCAGAGGCCACATGATCCTTGACATACATGGTCGCCCACTTCACCCGACCCCAAACGACACCATACACGCACGCTGTCCACCATCATTCATTGGTCGTGCAAAACCTCACTTGATCCCAACAAGTTTTTTATGTTTTTTTATTTAGACGCCATCTTGTAGGCAGATTTACCTGAGCGTGCCTGCTATGGCTTGACACGATAATGATAATACGCACACATACAATTGCACACAAACCAATCAATCTTTTGCCTTTGTCACACCTCTCCCATTTTTTTTCAGATCTGTGTTACTTGTTGTTGCATAGTCGTCACACTAGATTTCTCGTCTGCCAGCTGTAAATATGCTGTATGCTTGCAGGGCCGACCATGTCTTCCACCTCTCTCATCACCACGTTTGCTTTTTGGCGTTCCGTGCCCGGCATATAGTCGGGCTGGTTTTCTCCTGCTGTTTTAGTTTAGTCCATGGCGGTTCATTTTTCCACCATCGACGCCATCCATGCTGGTATTTCAATATCGAAGTGTTGAAAAAAAAGATATAGTGCAAAAAAAGGAAAGTGGCGGTAACAACAGTGGCGATTCCGACACCACTGAATATGATACAAGAAACGATTCGCGTGGTGGCTTTTGCTTCGCGGGTTTTATTGGTACTTTTCGTTTTTCATCCTCATCCTCCCCTAGCTTACGCCCTGAGTGATGACACGTAGGAGGAGCGTCCATTGCGCGAGACTGCGGCTTTAGACATCCCACTCCTCTTCCTCTTCCTCTTCGGGCTCATCGTTGTTCGTCAGGGCAGAGAATGAGCCACCGAATGCCTTCTTGCTGTTGGCACTGTTGCCGTTGGTCTTAGGAGCGGCCGGCTTGCTTACAGGGGCAGCAGCGGGGGCAGCGACAGGCTCATCATCGCCCGAGTTGCTGGCGGCAGCCGCCTTCTTCTTGGAGCTCTTGGTCTTGACGGTGCTCCACTCCTCCTCGTCCTGCTGTGCAGACTGCTCGAATACAGCAGGCGCAGGGTGGGCAGCGCCGTTGGTCTGCGTGGTTGGGGCAGAGGTGGGCTCAAAGGTGTCAAGAGGCGCGTGGAGCTCACCGTTGGTCTTAGGAGCAACATTGGGAGCGACACTGGAGGCACCCTGCTTCCATGCAGTAGCGGCGCCATTGGTAAACTGGGAGCCGTCCTTGGCAGCGCGGCCTTCCGCAAGACGAGCCTGGCGACGCTGCTTCTCCTCGAGAGCCTTGCGCTCAGCCTCAGCCTCCTCACGGGCAGCCTTGGCGGCCTCGGCCTTCTTTCTGTTCTGGCGCTGCTTTTTGGTCTCGGCCTTCTCGGCGGGCTTGCTCTCCTTCTTCTTCTGCTCGGTAGGCTTGGACTCGCCAAGGCGCAGAACGCTGGGAGCAGCGGCCTTAGGCTCGAGCATATCGTCAACACGGCCAGCCTCAGCGGGCACAGCGGGAGTCTCTTCCTCGACTGGCTCTACCACATCGGCGACTGTCTCGGGCTCGATGGGGGCGGCAGCAGGGACAGGAGTCTCGGCTTTAGGGGCCTTGGGGGCCTTGGCGCCATCAATGTGGCTGGCCTTGGACTGCTTGACATACTTCTCACGCTGTTTGGTGTCAGATTTGGCGGCAAACTTGGTGCCCTCCTGTGCTTTGGAGAGCTGCTTGGCAAACTCGCGGTTGGCGGCGGAGTCGTCCATGGTGTCGCGGCCGGTGGTCGTGCTGGCCTGAGGCGCCTTGACCTCGTGGGGAGCATTCTGTGCAGCGTTGGAGGCAGACTGCGCCTCTTGCGCAAAAGCATCCTTACGTTGCTTCTTCTTTCTGTCTTCCTTGCGGGCTTCGGGCTGAGAGGCCTTGGCCTTTGCAGCGGCGGCTCGCCTCTTGGCATCAGACCTGGTGGAAAGATGGTAAATGGTGTAGCCGGCGCCAGCGAGGGCAGCATAGCCGCCAATCGTATAGACAAGACTCATCCCAGAGTCAGCCATGGCGGCGGTTGTTTATGTCGGGACGGATGGTGGAAGCGAGGAGGGTGCGATGACGAGACTAACGTCCAGATGTATGACTCGGCGCTGATTTGTGAGCCGTTGTCGTCGTCGAGCTGGTCGGCAGACAGTTCAATGCAGCTATGTAAGGGCTAGCAGTGGTGGCTGGTCGATGCAGATGCTCTAGTCGATGATGGCCAGGCGAGGTTGCCGCGTTGTCGATCAATGGCGGGATTGAAGTGATACGTGGCCACCTGTCTGGATAATCGCACAAGAAGAGGAGCAGGGGGGTCAGACCAAGGAAAAGGGGAACGGGAAACGGAGTTGATGGGAGAAAGATCGGACAAGGGGCCGGGATAAAGGGGACGATGGCAGGGGAATAAATAGGATGAAGAAAAAAATGCGATGGTTCAGCGTGATGAAAGGTGGCTCGAGAACAACTCGTGCTAACAAGGCAAGTTGAGTTTGTGTGTGGTTAGCACTGGTTACAGCGTTCTGGCTACGTCGCCAACCGAGACAGCTAGCCAGGCAAAGCCAGGCCACTAAACCAAATTTGGCCAACTCTAAGCCACGCAGGATCTGAACAAGTGGACAAGCCAACGCGTAAAGGGGTTGCTGCTCGGGGACAAGAAAATACTATTTAGTAGAAGTTTGCATTCATAAACTATATCTTCCTGTTGTATAAAAGCCTACATGTTGATGGAAGCGCTGGCCATCAGTACCAAGGTGAGCATCCTAACTATCGATCAGTGCGGAAAACGATGCCAGGACACATGTCCACAATCTTTCCACCCACGCAATTAATTGCACTGACTCAGCTGTTCGACTGCCGAGTGACTAGCAAAAACAGATGCCTCTCTTATCATATGTGGCTTCATTATTTAATAATAAGTTTTTTTCTTTGTAATAATTGACCTCTTTGGCTTCAGGGGAAAGCGGGGCATCACTCAACCTCGACTCTCAAGCCTCCGTGCCGCCAGTAATTACCTAATAACCTGCCTACGGAGTAGTTAATTAGAACGTACCTATTGCTATTGAATAATCTCTACACCATCTTCGCGTGCTCTTTACCTTTTAATACAATTCATCACCGCCTTGAATGTGGCCACCCTTGACGAAAAAAATAACTGCATACTTGATTTTACTTGGTCGGTCCTCGGATTTACTGGCAGAGGCTCCATGATATCACGCCACCCTACAGCCTCGTCCCTCGAGACGCGCCAAGCCGACAGGCTGAGTTCGGCACCTGTGGCTTGCCGCCGTAGACAAAGTCGCGCGCTCCTCTTATAGCATCATGTCACCTTCTCAGTCGGTCTGTGACGTAATGAACTGGCACGCAAGCGTGGGGAGTAAAACAAAAAGCTTCCTTCCGAAACGATGTAGCCCGTCGAAGAGTTTAATTATTATTAGAGCGCTGTCATGTCCAAAAAGAGAAATCGCAGCAGCTTCCGCAGAAAATGAACAGATTCCAGGGCTGAATCAAATGGACGGATCACCTATCATACTTATCGCATAAAGTCGACCCCAGAGGGAAGAGCAGCCTCATACGCCATGAGATACAGCTCTGGGGCTAGCCTCCTTTCAAAGCCCGGAATTTCTCTTCTTCTTAGCATCGCCGCGCCGAGGACCATTCTCTTGCGGTTCGCGCGCACGGCAGCGGGCCCAAGCTTGCCTAGGTAGTGTGCGAATAAGCCTCCAAGGCGTCCCGATTCCATAGCCAGTTACGAGTACATGTCACAAACAATTCGCCTCGATTGAGACGTCGTGAAAATTAACATTGCGCCGGCCGGAGACGCCCGCGGAGCCTATGTCGTGGCGGCGCCGATTGCAAGGCAAAAATTGCGCCGCGACCCCACCGCCCGCTCATGTGTCCGAGAAGGCATCTCGTCTGGTGCCCAGACTAGATTTCTTGCACCTACTACAAAAATGGTCGTCTGCACACCTGTATCTAGTAGTCACCCCAAATAGGCTGTCATTTTCATGCACTAATAGGTTGCTACTATCTATCGAAACTGGTGTTCCAGCGCTACAACTCTTGCTTATCGAGGAGCACTCGACTGCGGGGTCTCTCCACAGACAGTCCTTTTTCGTGGGCCGTTGGCTTGACATTTTGGAGTCAATCTTCTGCTCTTCGACAATCTTCATTTCAATAAGTTGCTTCCTATCGGATCTTTGCTTGCCTTGTACTATCGTTTTACAATCTCACATCATGGCTCCCCGGAAGATTATTATCGATACTGATCCTGGTGAGCAGTGTCCATACACCTCAACCACTTGACGCAACGAACTAACCATCATCGTAGGCGTGGATGATGTGATGGCTATGTTGCTGGCTCTCAGCGCCAAGAAGGAGGAACTTCAAGTTGTCATGATTTCCGTCACTTATGGCAATGTTCCTCTTCACTGGTGAGACTTTGCTTCCTACCCCCATCTCCCCGCAACGCGCTGACAAGAACTCAGCTGCGGCCGTAATGTCGTCGGCATGATGCAGGTTATTGAAAAGGAAATGGCTTGGCGCAAAGCCAACGGCCGTCCCGAGGGTTTCGAGGCTCTCAAGGCCTGTAAACCTTTAGTTGCTCTTGGCGCAGAGCATCCTCTGGAAGAGAAGGATCTGAAGTTCGATCACTTCCGTAAGTCGTCCAAAGAGAGTGTTGCTGTTGTACATCATCTTCAGAACTAACAAATTCTATAAAGATGGTTTGGATGGTCTCCACGATGTCCACGCCACATTTCCTGACTTCAGCCCTCCCGAGAAGTGGCTGCACATCTTCCGCGAGCAAGGCTCGTCAGTGGCGGAAGAAAAGATCTCGCCCCTCTTCACGCCCTCGCGCAAGCTCGCGCACAAGGAGATTCTACGCCTCCTCCGGGAGAATCCCGTCGACAGCATCTCCATACTCACCGTCGGTCCTATGACCAATGTGGCCCTCGCCGCGTCCGAGGACCCCGAGACCTTTCTCCGCGCCAAGGAGGTTGTCGTTATGGGCGGCGCCGTCAAGGTGCAGGGCAACATCACCCCCGTCGCCGAATTTAACACGTACGCCGACGCCGTAGCCACAGCGCGCGTCTTTGCTCTCAGCTCGCTCACGCCGTCGGCGACGATGCCCCCGCCGACCATCAACCGCGCGCTGCCGCCCTACCCGGAGAGGCTGTCGCGGCCGCTGCGCATCGTGCTCTGCCCACTCGACGTGACGGAACCACACGAGCTGACGAGCCGGTACTTTTCCGAGACCGTGGCGCCGGTCGTGCGCTCCGGCAGCCCGCTGGCCGCGTGGATGTACCACTTTGTCGACGGCGCGTTTGCCAATATTGTGAGCATCCTCGGCCCGGATACCCAGGCCGGCCTCTCGCTCCACGACCCCATGACCGTCTGGTACAAGCTCGCCGGCGACGACCCCGCCTGGCAGCTGACGGCAGCCGAGGACATTCGAATCGAGACTGAGGGTCAGTGGTCGCGCGGCATGCACATTGTCGACCACCGCGGCAAGCTGCGACCCGCCGAGGCGGCGTTCCTCGCGTCGGTCGATCCGCGCAACGACCCAGAGGTGATCAAGCTGGACGCTGTCGAGGGAGATGAGCTAGGCTGGCTCAGCGTCCTCAAGGGCAACCGCATCTACCGCCTTGTGAAGACGCCGGGTGAAGACATTTTCAAGGAGGTTCTACTCCAGCGGCTCTTTGACCTGCCAAAGTAAGTGACGAGACGAGTACATAGATGATAGAAGTCTACGAGACAATTTTCATTTCGCGTCTGTAACACGCTTCGAACCGCGGACTCTTTGGTATGAATAATTGTAGTGTTTGTTTGTGTTTGTATGTGCGAATTGCGTAACCGTACCACGATTGCTGAACCATCCAGAAAAAAACGCCGAATCCTTTTGTGCGCGAGTAAAGCAGAGCCAACGGCAAACGTGGCGGCAGGAAGAATGCCAAGCAGAAAAATGCAGAGTGCCTAAGCCCTGAAGCAGCAGTTGCGCTGCTCAGGGCAAGCTTGACTGAACAGCAGGCCCTTGACGAGCACACCGCGGTGTCGTTATTTAACGCGCGTTGTCGTCGTTGGACTAGATGTGCTTGATGCCGCCTATCACCGACCCTTTAACCTCTGTCCAGTTGATGCTGTCGTCCAGCTTCTCGTCCACCAGCCCTATGGAGCACACGTTGTCGCCGCGCACAATATATACCCCGAGGGGATCTATCGCTGACGATTCAGGGTCGTCTGGCGTCCGAATAATTCGCTCGACGGCATTGCTGAGCACCTAGACGCGGCAGAGTTAGCAAGCCCGGTTCACCTTGACCGCCGATGCCGCCTCGCGGGCTCCCGGCAGCAGAGATCTGCGCAGCCAGGCACGCGTCGACACATGGGGTCAACGTACTATATTTGTAGAGTTGTCGCAGGCCGTCAATGTGCCCACTAGAATCCGCGAGTCGGCCGTGACGATGAGGACCTTTTCTAGAGGCCAAAAGGTTAGCCTGAGCTCGGTCTCGCCTGCGAAGCTCGACAACGCGTGGCGCGGGGACTGTGGCGGCAGGACTCACTGTTGAGGTAGCTTCCTAGAGACGCCATCGTGTGTATTCCGAGCTCCGATTAGTGTCGAGGCCCGACGTCGCGTGCAAGATACTCAGTCGTCGCGGTGCTGCGCTGAGAAGGCGTTCCCAGCGGCAGTGGGGGGACTTTTTCTAGCAGAGGGCAGTGGAGGGGCAAGCCAGCTGGATGGATGCAACGCAACAAAGATGCAGGCAATAAATAGTTAGAGCTTGCTCTCTTCGAGTGTTTTGGCTGGGAACTTTCTTTCGACCTAGCAGATGGATTGTATTTGGATTGCCTTTACGTAGCTACGGGCACAATCAGCGACTGGCGAGGTGGTTTCGCCCGTGCACATCGCCAGCATCAAATTTGCACACAATTCACGTTGAGACACGCACACAGTGACCGACTCAATGGCTCAAGGGACTCCTTAAATCACGACGATAAACGACTCTTCTTCACTGCGTTGGACAAGCCATACGCAAGCAATGAAAAGAAAAACGAAATTTTGGTGGTTCGCGTTACCTGGAGGCAGTGTAATACCAGGAACACTGTGGACGGAATCATGTGCAAGCACAGAGGAAACCATCCAGTGGCCAAAAATAGGAATAATCATAGAACGGTCTCAGTAGAGACCTTTCAGAGATTAAACTGAAAAGAACAGATACTACACTTGATCTAAGCCAATAGGCAAAGAGAGCTAAAGAAGAAAGAAAAAAAAGTCCAAAAGATGTGGCGGCAGCTCGCAGTTTTATAGAAGTTGTGCGTTGGGCGGTGTGGGCTGAGTGGCAGAATATGAGGTGACACAGACCCGCTTCCGCAGCAGGCAGCAGTGCCAGCCGCAAGGTTGCCTGCGCGCGGCTGGGAAAACAAACGGAGAAATTTGCCAATAAAACGAATGACAGGGCGAGCACGAAATGGTGATTGGGTCAATTGATTAACTGTGGATGTCTTGATTTCGGTTATCCAGTCCGAAATGGGTGATTTGCCAGACCGCCAGTTTGGCCGTCGCAAAAGAAAAATTGTGCCTTGGCAACTGCGGACTACCATTTCGAGTGTGCAAGGAATTTACACAAAGTATTGCATTATGAAACTGGGTGTGCTGTGTATGACACGAATAAAAATCATTGTGCAGACGCTTGGTAATGAAGAAGGGAGCTGCACTGTACGAGTATTCCATGTTGCTAACATATGTTGTGCGAACCTGTTTTGCACCAACCCGTGACTATTCAGATGCAGCTGTGATAACCTTCGATTCTCAGTGATACAGGTCTGCCCATAACAGCAGCAGATCGTCCACGGATGAGTGGCTATTCTCAGCAAGTAACCGACCACATTGAGTTTGTGACTCTCTCGCTGTTTACCAGCGACGTCGACGCAATCGCCAGATACAGGGTATCAACAAATGTCTAACGATGAAGAGAGAGCACCTGGCTCGTACCCCAACATGATTCGGTGATGAGGCAGCACAGAATCCAAGAACACGCCATGCAGCATAGTTAGAAGATAATTTTAGGTACATTTTGGCCGTTCGCGCAACATGGATGCGCGGCATCCCGTCGGCCCAAATAAATTGGTAAAACACGTTTCGCAGTTTTCATCACGTCTTCACCACAAACGCACTGAGTCTATGCCTATAGAGGAGCTGTCGAAAGTGCCATGAATTCATTTCCATGCCCTGCTGGAAGTGTCTTCTCTGTACTGCACTCCGCATCGCACCTTGCTTGATCTTTAGTTTTGAGGTTGGCATTCTTCAACAATGCCAACATCGGCGGGTAATCAGCCGTCCGGGCTGTCTTTACGTGCCAGCGACCAATGTCTCTGCCCGTGACCCTACGGAGCAGAATACAGTCTACCGAGTTATTCTTCACCCCAGCCATTCTAGCTGATCGAGTGCTGCCAGCAGCATCGCACAACGACCAGACGAAGGCTGTGATGACATCGCGCCTCCGCATCTCTGGCGCGCCCTTGCATCGATTAGTACAGTGGAAACACCATCAAGCGTCACCCATAAAACTACCAATAGCTAATGAGCAACCCCTTGTACGTCGCGCTTCTCTTCACTACGCTCGATATAAAACTTCGCTGCGGAGCATCAATCTTGCAATGCATCACAAAATCGTGGCTTTGGACGCTTGGAATGTTCCAATCCCAGACGACCTGCTTCGCCTCCCCCAACCACACACCTACGAGCTTACAAGCCACACGACGCAGCTCTCATCCACCGAAGCCATTCAAGATGCCGTCCGAGATGCTACAATTATCGCCACAACAGTCACACCTCTAAAAGGCGCGACCTTGGATATCACCAACACTCCGAGGCTTCAGTTGATTGTGGCTATTGCGGCAGGCACAGACTGCATCGACACGGATCTGGCGGCGGCCCGGGGCATTACAGTGGTCAACTGTCCCAATGCCAACACGGACACTGTGGCGAACCACGTCCTGGCCATGTATTTTGCAGGGCGTCGTCACCTGGTACAACTGCATAACACGGTGCTGAGAACCGAGGAATGGCCCAGGAATTATGCCTTGACTTCCGCACTCAATGATCCCAAGGGCAACCCTCCGATAACCTGCAAGGAAGAAATTGTGGGTGTCGTGGGCTATGGCGCAATTGGTAAGTTCTCGAGCCTTTTCTGGACATAAGATCATGAGGATTTTCTAAGCCAAAATGTTATGTGACAGGTCGCCGCATTGCCGAGTTGTGTGGTTCCCTAGGAATGAAAGTCCTCATCGCAGCGCGAAAAGGCGCGCCATCAAGCCCCGACAGAGCGCCATTCACACAAGTCCTCTCCCAGAGCTCCGTGCTCGTCCTCTGCGTACCGCGTGGTCCCGACACGCTGGGCCTCATATCCGCGCCAGAATTGCAAGCCATGCCGCAGCATGCGCTGCTGATCAATGTCTCTCGAGGCGGCATCGTTGACGAGGGTGCGCTTCTCGAAGCGCTGCGAGCCGGCTCCATTGGCGGCGCGGCATCAGACGTGTTTCAGCGAGAGCCGTCGGGCGCCGGCCAGTTCTGGAAGGAGGGCGACAGTCCGCTGCTCAAGGTGGACGCAGCTGAAGCAGACAGACTGAATCTCGTTGTAACTCCTCATGTGGCATGGTGCTCGACGACGACGTTTCACAACTACCTCCAAGCTTTCAAGCGGCACGTTGAGAATTGGTGCGAGCAACAGAGAAGATGATCATGAGCAACTAAGTTTGATATAGAAATTGACAAAAAAGCCTGACGAACATTCTCTTCGCTTAAAAAAGTCCCTCATTAGTCGGTCATCTATGTTGGCTACAGAAAGTGACCTCTTCCTCTCCAGAAAGACTGCATCTGGGGAGCAACATCCCTCACAACGGTTCGAGGGGTAAACAAGAATAACTTAGCGTTACGGCATCACTCTGGACCAAGCCAAGTCTAAGACGGGCCCGACCTTTTCTCTCGACACGCGCGTCTCTGAAGCAGCTCTTATTCCGTCAGTATTGCGTTGGTGGCTATCGTGTGGCCTCGGCTGCGCCTTCCACGCCAGGACTGTGACCCTTGTCGCATCCTTCGAAGTCCAGGTCTGACAGATATACGGATAGCACATGGCGCTTTCTTTGATCATGCAAGTATTTGCCGGTATTTGCCGGATTTTGCTTAACATATTGATTTATCATCAGTCCATCGCTCTATTTCTGCCGAATGATACTTACCAATCCAACACCCATCAATCCTCCACCGCTTCAGCGGCTGTCAACTTTACGCGATGCGCCTTGACAGCAGCGTTACTCTTTGTTTTACAAATAATGATCAATCACACCCGACCAGTCGGTGTCTTAATTGATGAGAATTATGATGTTTCTTTGGCTCGACGACATTGAAAGTGTTCATCGTCATGCTGTATAATTGGACAGTTCGAGGTAGTCGCGAATCTCTTACAACAGTGGGACAGCAGTGGTACCATCTATTCTTGTGAGGATATCTGTGTTGCCAGGTCGAATGATCAATGCTTACAATTTTCTTTACATGAACTGACCAAGTATCCAAGTGCACCTAGAACCGCCTTGTAGTTTGTGTCTCGGGGGCTGTTGAATGTGCTCATGCCCAGGTGGTCTGTATTGAGAGAACGACAGACCTCTCCCGGTAGCCCAAGCTTTGCAGAATCGCCATCGACAATGACCTGTTAGCAATTAGATGTTGAAAAGTCGACTTTTCACCTACCTTGCTGTGCCAAGTAATGGTAGCATTACGCAATGATAATGCATTGGAGGTGACAGATTGAGGCTCGCCTATCTCTTCCTTTCTCAGAAAGACACCCAATTCGCCCGTAGTTTTCCAGCCGGTTCTGATTGGCGGAAGCTCTCCAGGAATAGCCACTAGAGTCGACTGAAGCTCTTTGAACAGATTGATGAATGTAAATGCCACCGACGCAGTCAAAGCATGACCCTGCCACGCATAGACGTACATCGGGACACCACTCAGAATATCCGGGCCCATGTTTTCGACCATCACCATCCAGAACCGCAACCAGGCAATGTCACTATACCCCTGCAATTCATTGTCTCTGATTTTGTAGATTTTTTGCTTCCAAGATGGCTCCGCGGCAGAGAGCTTAATTTGGCGAATAGCGCGTTGTGCAGAACCGCACTTCGGTCACGACCATATTTCCAATTTCTGACTAGCAAGGCGGTTCAGCGCTCCATCATTGCTGCGGTAAGAGGCACTATTAAAAGCACAGCTACGATGGCGATGGCGACCGACTTCCAACCGACGAGAGCGATGAGGATGGCGGTTGTGGCAATGAGCTGTGTCAATTGCCCGACGATTACATGGCATGTGGAAAACCAATAACAAGCGCGAAGGCTGTGTATCAACGTTAGCAGTAATTCATGAAATACGAGAGAGGTTTACTTCGGACCTGAGACCGTCCATTTGTAACCATGTTTCATTGCTTTGTGCCTGTTTGTCCTCGGCGCTGACAGCTGTAGCGGGTAGAGACAGGATCTTTTGGTACGTCAACGCTGACAGGGTATTTTGCATCGGTATATCAATCATGCTAGTGCCTATCCATTGTATCCAAGCGGTAAGGAGACCAAAATTCTGTGGTGTCTTTCTACGACTCGCATTTGTTCCTTCGTTGGCCCAACCTCCGCCTGGCTGGCTGCACGCAGCAAACCCCGCACGCCGGCCGGAGCCTTGTTCTGAGCACCAAGACGGACGAAGTCTCGTGCGAAAGTATTGTATCTCTACCGGGTCTCTTTGGACGGACCCCGGGTCAAAACAGAGATGCCATCTCTCTTTCTACCAGCAATGTCGGTGCCCTGCTGACGAGTTCCTGACTCCACTGTGAGACCCAGCAAGGCCGCTAGGATGGCCACCGATGTGCCTGGAGAATGAAACGGCGTAGCAATCAAGCAATGTATCTAGGATCAAAATCAGTGGCTATCTCGGGGCTTGCTGATATACATAATTATTGATACTTTAAGCTTTAATTAAATAGAATGATACTAAAACCCCCCCCCTTAATAACGTTTCTGTATCATCAAAGTATAATGCCCTTACAAGACATCTCTATAAACAGCACCTTTAGGCTATCTACCTAAGTACATTATCAGAGGTGCAGCACTCGCACACTTGCCTAGCTAGGTACGACTAGAGAACGCCATCGCGACTGGTGGAGCACCAAGCTTCTTTTTTCAACCACTTCTCTTCCAGCCAGCATCCAAGCTCGCTGTCGCATTCTACACATTTCCATACGGCGCTATTCATGCGGGTGTCCTGGCATTGCACTTTTGACGATCAGACTCATACAGCGCCGCCGAATTCGCGATACATGACCGAGCGACAACACCAACTGCACACGAAAGCAGCGAGTCCAGCCAAGTTATACCCGCCAGGATGATGCACCCGTCGAGGCAAGCGCGCGTCGATGACGAGCCCATGTCGGGTATTGCGCTCGAGGATCTCCCCGACGATCATGACTACAACCTGCCGACAAGCATTGCTGGCGCGTCGTCTGAAAAGGCGTCGGCCATCCTCGGCCAGCTCAATCGCAAACGTCTCGCGGCTACGATAGCCGTTCCTACCGACGATGGACGCGTGCGTGCCAAGCTTCGTGAGATGGGCGAGCCGATAACCCTATTTGGAGAGGGTCCGGGCGATCGACGAGACAGACTGCGCGAGCTCATGACGATACAGGTCGAGCAGGCAGGCGGCGAGGCTGCCGATGTGACAATGGAGGACGTCGAAGAAGAGGAAGACGAGGCGGACGAGGAATTCTACTCCCGCGGAGGCCAGGCGCTTCTGGAGGCGCGCATCAACATTGCCAAATACTCTCTGCCGCGGGCCAAACAACGAACAGCTTTTCAACGCCTGGAGTCCAAGATTCCCCTGCGTACGCAAGTCAAGTTCCGCAAGCAGATAAAGGAGCGACTAGCTGCATTTGAGCTACAAGGAAGCCAGATTGTCGGCGAGCGTAATATTAGCATGACGAGGATATCGCCCAATTGCGAGCTTGTTGCTGTCGGAAATTGGGGTGGACAGGTGAAGCTCCTTGGACTACAAAGTCTCGATGAAAAGATGGCCTACCGGGGGCATACAAATAAGGTCAGTGGAATCTCCTGGTTCCCTGGAGCTACACTACCAGAGTCTAATGTGTCGACCGACTCTGTGAACCTCGCGTCGGGTGGCGCAGAGGGCCTGATCAACCTCTGGTCGTTGAACAAGGACACTCCGCTCGCTACGCTGCAAGGTCACACACAGCGCGTATGTCGGGTGGAGTTCCATCCTTCAGGACGCTATCTCGCATCAGCCTCGGAAGATACTTCCTGGCGACTCTGGGACGTCGAAACAAGCAAGGAGCTTCTGCTGCAAGAGGGCCACTCCAGAGGCGTCTACGCCGTCAGCTTCAACAACGACGGGTCTTTAATAGCCAGCGCTGGGCTAGACAGCATCGGAAGAATATGGGATGTGCGGTCAGGGAGGACCGTTATGATTCTGGATGGCCATCAAGACGGACACATTAAGCCCATCTATGCGCTGGATTGGAGCGCAGACGGACACAGAGTGCTCACGGGATCTGCTGACGGCTGGATCAAGTGCTGGGATCTGCGGAAAGTGCAAAGGACGGGAGGCTTCGGAGCCCACAGCAGCGCCGTCTCGGACGTGCGCTGGTTCAAGGGTATGGACGATCCCTTGGGTGGCATTCCGCCGCCGCTGGATGACAAGGGCGTGCAGATACCCAAGAAGACGGGCACCTTTGTGGTGTCGGCGGGCTTTGATCGCAATGTCAAAGTCTTTTCTGCCGACGATTGGAGTTTGATCCAGACTCTGAGCGGCCATACCGGCCCAGTCACTTCGGCCGACTACAGCCGAGACGGTAAATGGATTGTAAGTGGTGGCCATGATCGTACTGTCAAGCTGTGGGGGCGAAACGACGGGGAGGCTGCGTAGATGAAAAACGGACTATATTAATTACACAATGAAACTTGTCAATACCTACAGTGTCCAAAATAAAACGCCACGAGAAAGTTGTGAATAATTATTTCAATCCATTTCATGAATCCGAGAGGAGGTGTTTTCTGTTGTACTTCGTACAAACACGACAAACTGTTGGGCTTAGTGGGTGGCGGGTCACCTGATTGGCTGATTTTGCACCGACAGCCATCTGGCCCAGAACCATTCGCGCGTCATGGACCCCTGCGAAAGCCTCCAAACTCAATGCCCCCCAGCGACCTCGTTTTCCGTCGACACATTTAACGCAGGCGCACTGCTCCCCATGCAGCAGACGAGGCGGCACTCTCTCACTCTCTACACCCAGTCGGCATAGATTTCGCATACAGACGACATCTCGCTTCCCCTTCTGGAACAGCCAGCCTCCCGCGCCCCAATCGGCCCAAACCGCCGACGTCGCAGCAATGGCAAGCATCGATCGATACCGGCCTCCGCGCGAGGGCTACCAGCCGCCCACCGTAGCGAATCCCCCTCGACAAGAGCAGCAGCAGGCGGCGCCGGCGCGATCACCAGCGACGCGACGCGAAGTGCCTCCCGCGGCGCCTACACCTCCCCCACCGCTGTCTCGCCACTCGCCGCCGCGGTCCCAGACGCACACGCCCGCGGCGGCGGTGGCAGCACCAACAGCAGCACCGTCGGGATCGCAGACGCCACTGCTCGGCGCGAATCAGTGGTCGTTTACGCCGGCCGAGGTGCTGAGTACGCCGTCCGTCATTGACGGCCTCTCGCCTGAGGAGGAGCGGCTGCGCCGGGCCAAGGGCGTCAACTTTGTGTACCAGGCCGGCGTCATGCTCGACCTGCCGCAGATTACATTGTGGGTGGCGGGCGTCTTCTTTCACCGCTTCTACATGCGCTGCAGCATGGTGCCCGAAAAGGGCGGTGTCCATCATTATGTAGGTTCTTACGACAAACGCGCGAGACAATGAAGCGCGAGAAGAAAATAAAGAGAAACGCCTGAAGACTATCCCAAAACTGACACGTGATGCGCAGAATATCGCCGCGACGGCGCTGTTCCTGGCCAACAAGGTCGAAGAAAACTGCCGAAAGACAAAGGACATCATCATTGCCGTCGCCAAGGTCGCGCAGAAAAACGCCAAGCTCATCATTGACGAGCAGAGCAAGGAGTACTGGCGCTGGCGGGACAGCATCCTCACATACGAGGAGGTGATGCTGGAGCAGCTGACCTTTGACATGATGGTGGATAATCCCTACCGCAACCTGTTTGAGCTACTCGGCAAGCTCGACATTGTGCACAACAAGCACCTCCGGCAGGCGGCGTGGGCCTTTTGCAACGACGCGTGTCTGACGGCGCTGCCGCTGCTCATCGAGGCGCGCGACGTCGCCATTAGCGCCATCTTCTTTGCCAGCGCGCACACGAACCAGCAGATTGATGACGTGAGCGGCCAGCCTTGGTGGCGCCACCTGCGCGGCGACGAGGCGCGCTGCGCAAAGGCGGTCGAGGTGATGCGCCAGTTCTACACGGAGAACCCGCTCCGCAAGCAGAACCCGTCGCTGCCGTCGCCCGCCTTTCACCTCGAGCACACGCGGCGCCGCGGCGACGCCGGGTCGGCGGCGGCGGCATTCGGCGGCGCAAACAACACCCCGCTGCTGTCGCCAAATAACGTGAGCACGCCGCGGGATAGGGACAGTCGCAGCCCTGCCGTGCTGATGACGAATGGTGATGGGGACAGGAGGACGGCGGAGCCGCCCAGGTCGCCGGTGAAGAGAAAGGAGCCGGATGCGGAGACGGTTGGTGACGGCGGGCGATCGGACAAGAGGGCCAGGCTGTCAGAGGACGAAGGCGAAGTGGAAGAGTAGTTGTGATTATGAACGGAGAGTGGGTGGGGGTTTCTGGAACGTCATTTCACTCTTGATATAGATATTTTTTTTACAGATATGCATAGCGGCGTTGGGGTATACCTGGGAATCATGTTACTGTTATACTGGCCCTTAATGGCAGGCAGGTTTTTTTTGTTCGTTTTCCTTTTTTTCTTGGGGAGATGGAGGGGGCATAGTCTTTGGGAATCCTCGTAAGAGGGTCAATATATGTGTATGAGATAAATTTCTTTTGGGGACCAAGGGAGTAGGGGTCGAGTTGGGTGAATCGCATTCATTTCATCGGACAGTGATTTCGGTTGTAAGTCTATATGGCCGCAGGAACGAAGGAGTATCGGCGCCGAGCTGCAGTGTATTTATTTAAATGATGTAGCATGTGGTCAAGACTGTCGATCACTTTCCACTGGTCAAGTGTTGAAAGCGGCGTAAGACAAGGTCTCGACAAGGGGCAGCGCGCGATGACCCGTGATTGAGGCGCTGCGCCACACGTGGCTAAGAGGAGGAGTCCAATGTTGCGATCTGATTTTACCCGGGCCCTACCGTCTTTATTGAAGCAGAAAAAGGGAAAATCAGCAGAGGGACCAAATAAATGATTAAAGGGGTGAAGTTTACACAAGCCGCCACGAAAATACCGGCTGTAGCTCAACGATTATTGATTCAATAACGAACACTACTTAGGTTGGAAGGTACTTTGACGGCAGCGACCCCCCGCATTTTCCAGGCCCGTGCCTTGTAAATAGCCACTATAGCCACTAAGCTGACATGCATTTCGTGCTAATAGTCTTCGTATTATTAGCCGACAAAGCAGGTTCTGCCATTTTGACTCGTGATACGGCTCAGCGCCACAATTTTTTTCAAACGAGGAAGGAAGAAAAAAAAAAAAACCGTGTCTCGTCCGACGCACAGAACCGCCTCCCCTAATCTCTTCTTTCCCCTTACACCTCTTGGTGACCAGACCTGCTCTACAAAGATCCAAACACCACCTTCATCCTCGTTCTCAAATGCATATTCCGACACAAACGCACCCCCGACCTGCCTTTTTCAAATACCAGATGCGTATTGCCAGCCAGCTAAACGCCCACACCCTGCTTCACGACGACACCACCAAGCGTGCCGACCCCGAGCGACGTCGTGGCTCGAATTGACTCCATCGCGAACCACCTGCGCGCTTGCCACCCTGATTTACTGCGGGAGGGCGGGCAAAACTTTTCCTTGGTTTTTCTTTTTTATTTCATTTTGGCGCTTCAGCGCAACTACTACACACTTATCATCACGACTACACGATCCCCGACGTCATGATAAGCCCCACCTCTGCCGCGCGCAACATTGTGCGTGGATTTCCTGGCACGCCTGCCACGTCTGGCGATGAGGATTCCGACTGTGGAGGGGCCATCGGTCGGGCCACGCTTCCCAAGGCCGATCGACGCGGCCGTCACCGCATCGACGACGTCGTCAGCGCCAACTGTAGTCCCGTCATGCGTCCCACGCCCTCGCCTAGCGTCTCTGGCATCGCAAAGCTTCGCATGCAGATGGACCCCCTCAGCCTCGATGCCGCGTCGCGCTCCAGCTCGGTCACCCGCCTGGGACGACGGGTGCCAGAAAACGGCTCCGCGCTGGGCCTCGAGCTCGATAGCCGCTCCCAGAGCCGCTCCGGCGCCCCGAGCGAAGCTGGTAGCGAGGGCTACGAGACGGCATCGACCGAGTACGAGGTGAACCTCGAGCACGACTTTGTCAGCGAGAGCCTGCGCGACCGCTCGGGCATCATGGAGGCCCTCGAAGGCGGCCTCCATCCTCGTCGCAAGATGACGGCCCAGGAGTTTGAGCCCCTGCGTTGCCTGGGCCAGGGAACCTACGGCACCGTGCTTCTCGTCAAGCAGCGCGCCACTGGAAAGCTCTACGCACAGAAGCAGCTCAAGAAGGCGTCCCTCGTTGTCCACCGAAAGCTCGTCGAGCAGACCAAGACGGAGAGGCAGATTCTCGAATCTGTCAATAGGCACCCCTTTGTTGTCAAGCTCTTTTACGCTTTTCAGGACCACGAGAAGCTCTACCTGATTCTCGAGTACGGCCAGGGCGGCGAGCTCTTTACCCACCTCAACACGGAAAAGATGTTTTCCGAGACCCATGCGGCCTTTTACATGGCTGAGATGCTGCTTGCGATTTCGCACCTGCACACCAACCTCGGTGTAGTCTACCGCGACCTCAAGCCGGAAAACTGCCTTTTGGATGCCGACGGCCACCTCTTGCTCACCGACTTTGGCCTCTCCAAGGTCAGCGCCGAGGAGTCGAGCGAGAGCTGCCACTCGTTCCTCGGCACCGTCGAGTACATGGCACCCGAGGTCATCCTGGGCAAAAAATACGGCAAGGCCGTCGACTGGTGGTCCTTTGGCGCCCTCGGCTACGACCTCATGACGGGCAACCCGCCCTTTCGCGGTCAGAACCACGCTAAGATCCAGGACAACATTGTCAAGCAGAAGCTGTCGCTGCCTTACTTTCTCAGTGCCGACGCCAAGGACATGCTCACGCGCCTCCTGCGCAAGGACCCGCACAAGCGTCTCGGCTCCAACATGCCCAAGGACCTGCAGACGCTCAAGGGCCACCGCTTCTTCCGCAAGATTGACTGGAAGCGCCTCGCTGCTCGGGACCTCGAGCCGCCCATCCAGCCCATGATTACCGACCCGGAGCTCGCCGAGAACTTTGCCCCGGAGTTTACGGACCTTGCCCTCAGCCCCTCCCTCACCGCCGTCAAGGAGCCCTGGGCCATTCCACCTTCCTCCAAGGACGATGTCTTTGGGGGCTTCAGCTTCGTCGCCTCGTCGAGCCTCCTTGAGGCGCACGCCTTTCCTCTGGCGAGCGGCGTGCGTGGTGCTTGACTGCATGGCGGAGCGTGGCAGGACCGTACGTCCCAGGGCATATGTGCTTGTTAGATTCAGTCACCAAAAGTTTACTCTGCTTTAAAAAAGTTTTGATATTGTTTGTATGTCTCTTTTTAGCATTTCTAGTGCATCGTTCTGCAGCGTGCCATGGTAGATAGACTCGCAGCTACAGCTGGCGTGATTTGATGGGAGTATACATGGTCTTGACAGAAGACGGATGTTGGGATGATGAAATATTGGCATGATAGAATTGATTACATGTCTGCTTTGGAGGCTTCCCGTGCAATTGCATTGCTCATTTGTGATGAGTTTCCGCCGTGACCAAAGATGATGCGAAATGCACATACAAAGTAAACTACAATGGCCGGGAAGATGATAGCTGAGTCCCGACTGGCCAGTTAGAGACGGATGCCAGCCTCTCCAATATGCAGCACACAGCTATCCGTATATAAGCGATGATTGAGATCCTAATTAATGCTCGTACTGAGACTGATACCTAATCTTTTGCCAGTTAGCGTGACCGTAGAAAAGCCGTTACATCCAAACAGTTTGCAGAGGGTAGCATCTGGAGTTGTGGAGGCGGGGATGATTGGTCCAGGTCGACGGTGATTGCTTGCATTGAGAGCCTCGAACAAGCCAACAGATGAGGTTCCACCAATCCGTGCTCAGTATTATGAAATGGAGCTCTTTCGGGATCGATGATGTAGTAAGTAATCCATCAAATGTACTGTTGACGGCTGCGGTGTACTTGGTGGCAGCCTGCACAACGACGCTGTCAGCCATGTTGGATCTAAATGATGACACCAGTATAAATAGAGGGCTATTTGCCGTTTTTCACCTCAAGTGTAGCTACACCTGAAGACTACGTAAAAAATGCCAGTTGGAGTGCCTGGTCAGTTCATGTTATCTCTTGGTCGCAGTACAAAGGTCGTTGAGTAATTTGACCATCCTTCACGAATATTCCCACGCGGAGAGGGGTATCTCGATCTAAACATCGTTCAAAGACGGCTTGCGTACGCCACCGCGGCAGTAATACCCCCTCATACCCCTGTGGCGCCGATCATGGACCTTGAGACAGAGATTGGCCAAGATGACCATCAGATTCACAAAAGAGAACACCGCCCCCAGCGAACATATCCGTTTGGCCATGTAGCGGTCTAGGTTCCCGCTTCAAAGCACCGACACGAAATGAGTACTGGCGGGCATCCCACAAGCCAACAAGTGATGCTACGCCAACTTCAATGATGCAAAAGGATCCAGTGCCAAGCAAAAGACTAAAGCTTACATTTTTTTTGTAGATGTGTACGTATGCCCTACAGCTAATTAGCCTGATCATGCACCGTCAGAGAGCTGTAAAGAGAGTTTACTTGGCAGACGCAGAAGAACGCGCAACTACTCCAGCACGACCCTTATCTTTGCCATCTCTCTAACGGCACATACACGAAACGCCCCGGACGGCGGACCATTCCCAACCGCCATAAACCCCCCAACCAATCAGGGTGCTGCCAATACTAAAACGCAAAACCCCAAAGTAACGAGCCGTCGTGCCATGACTTGCCAATCCTTGTATGCGTGGCGTGGCATCAAACGTCTAGGCCATAGGTCTCTCTTGGCAATGTACAGAGCAAAAAAGAAGGAGAGATTGTCTGCGCCATGTATCATGTATCAGATGGCTCCGCCTCATTACGCAACACAGAACGTTTATCCTTGGCAGCCGTCTATTCGTACTTTGTAAGAAAATCAAGTCTCTTGTAATTCGGCACGGAGGAAAGAGAAATGAGGGGAAAAGTGCATCGGCCAGACGATGGGACGCACACCACCTGTTTCAATTCGAAATCGCAGTCGGCTGGTTTGCTGCGCCGGCGGCACCATTCGAAGCCGAGAACTAGTAACTTGATTAGGCTTGCCATTAGCCTCAGACTGGGCTTACACGGCAGAAGGGGGGGGACAAGGCGCATACTTTGGAATCTTAGCGCCACTTATTACCCCGGATGGACAGTGACCGAGACACACTCAGATGTCCTCCAATGGAAGCGCAGGCATTGCTATGCCGTAGTCCCTGAGGTGTGAAGCTTGTTTTTTTGTCTTGTTCTACTCCGTAGTAAGTCGGCCTCTTTTGTGCAAAGAGGCACACAGCACGGCACCGCGTCCTTGTGCCTCATAAGCCTGTCTGGAACTTGCCCGGCCGCTTGAGCTGTTAAGCCAGTAATCAGCTGATTGATATGGATTGATACTTGCGTCCATCGCCCGCGTCTGGGTCAAGCACATGGCAGGTGGCAGGGAAGGTGCAATGTTTTATAGAAGGACGGCTCGGGACATCAAGAACTTGTCCATGGGAGAAAGCAGCAGGCGCCACACAAGCCCGAAAATGTCAGTGCAACAATGCATGGTGGTGATCGCTCATGTACACAAGCCGATCCCAAGAGAGTCAAACACCAACTTGGCAGAACACGTACCAAGTCATCTAATCTACACCCTCCCCCCATCTGATATCAAACGCCCCTTTCAGGCTGGGTGGCTGGCTCCCTCTTTCGGCAGGGCACCCAACACCGTATTGGGAGTTGTACTGGGAGAATGGTTTGCTCATCCGCCAAGCATTTGCTTGGTATCCAAGTCTCCCCGAGGTGTGATTGTAGTCTGGGGTGTGCACCGTGCTGCATTGTGGCAGGCACTACCGGTAGGACGATCGAGTACATATCTCAACTGAGCCCTCCTCGATTTGCATTTTCTGCTGCCCGTGTATTTCTGACTTATTGATGCTACAATATTTCTAGCTCCAGGTCTCATTCATCTACTCTGTGGCTACAAAGAAGAAGAAACACGACGAATACACTGCATCTATGCGTAATACCGCTACAGAATAATGGTATCAGGCAAACAATCTGCCGGCGCTGTAGCGCTGGCTACTCTCAGTACGACTCCTACTTTTGCAAATACGGCTTCATCGCCCCCTACTAACGGCATCGCCCCCTTATAGATGCTATCGGAGCTTTTGCAGTCAGCGCACCCCATTGCGTCGGTGACAACTCACAAATGTGCTTTCGTTGGGGCGTTCCCGACGCCGCCATCCAGTCCGGCTCCGGCAACGTCTACTTCCAGCTGCGCGCGCCCACAACCTACGCATGGGTGGCCCTCGGCATCGGCAGCCAGATGCGGGGCTCCGACATCTTCCTCATGTACCAGGACGGTGCCGGCAACGTCACGCTCAGCACGCGGCCCGGCACGGGGCACGTCATGCCCCAGCACGCAGAGCGCTCTGCGGTCGAGCTCCTTGCGGGCTCGGGCGTGGTGGGCGATGAGATGGTGGCCAATGTTCGCTGCGGTGACTGCACGAGCGCCAGCCTCACGGGCGATAGCGGCTGGATTTCGGCGTGGAAGGCCGGTGCGCCCATCAACTCACAAGACACGAGCGCCCGCATCAACTACCACGACGACCACTCGAGCTTCCAGATTGACCTTCGTCAGGCTGCCGTCAGTGCCGACTCGAACCCGTTTACAGGCACTGATGAAGGCAGCAATGACAACGGCAATGGTAACGGCGGCGGCAACATCATCTCGGGAGGCGGTGACTCAAGCTCCGCTGCTTCAAACACCCTTCCGCTCGCTCATGGCATCCTGATGATGATCGTCTGGGTCATTCTGTATCCCGCTGGAGCACTATTGATGCCATTAATCGGCAAGTGGATGGTCCACTCGGTTTTCCAGACGATTGCCTTCCTGGCCATGTGGGCAGGTCTCGGTATGGGCTATGTCCTGGCCAATCGCATGGATATAGTAAGTCACGACACCACAGCATTCCACCAATTGTTTCTCTAACACTGACAGTTTTGGAAAAACACGCACACTAAGCTCGGAATCATTGTGTGTGCCTTGGTGGTCCTGCAGCCGATCCTGGGTGCCTTGCACCACATGAGCTTCAGGCGCAGCGGAGGCCGTGGCGCCTTGAGCCACATTCACGCTTGGTACGGCCGCGCACTCATCCTCATTGGTATCGTTAATGGCGGCTTGGGACTTCAGCTAGCCGGTACTGGCATGGCTTTCCGTACGGCCTACATTGTGCTCTCTGCCGTTATTGCCGGACCGTACTTTCTTTCCATCCCCTGGATCGAATTCAGAAAGGCCAAAGCAGCCAAAAATCACCCCAGCAACAGCCCACTAGTAAAGGGACGGGACTCAAGTGCCATTTCAGACGAAACTTGAGGTCGGTAGGCGAGAGGCGTGCTATGGATGAGATTGTCATTAGCACCATTTGGAAGGGTCAAGCGTGAAAAGTGGCATCACTCGGACAGGTGCAACAAGTCTTTCTTGGTGTCGATAGGACGGATTTTTTTGAGCAGAGCGAATTTGAATCACATCCTTTCTTTTCTGTTAATAAGTCTCGATCTTCCCTCCAAAGCCCAGGACCTAGTCTCGTGAATGAGGCTTGAGGCAAATTGTCTCGTATCATGCCTGGATCAGCCGAGACCACTAGGCCTTTATGAAAACAAGATCTTCCTATATTTCTCTGATCCAAGGTGCATTCCGTAGCGTGGCTGTGTGCTAATCTCTAGAACGTTATCACTCCCAAAGCTCCCTTGATGAGCACGCTTTCCAGATCGAAGATGAGTCACGTGACGCATTATTTTTGGCATCCCACAAGCCTCAGGCAGAAACTTGGAAAACCAGCCACGGACTAAGTCGGGGAGGGAGAATCGACTGACGGTGCCGACATCACGATTTTTCCAAAACCCTCAGTCCATCTCTTGCCAATCTCGGGCTTTCCCATTGAGCAACGCCAACCCATCCAAAATGCTCAGCCAAATCTCTCGGGTCGCTGTACGTATCTCACCCTCTGCTTTCCTAGCAACCACTGCCGCTCGTATCTTTGTTCTCTTCTGCGAAAAGAGCTTTTGCTGACTGAGGGGGCCTTGTTCCCGGGTTAATAGCGCGCCCGCTCTGTCATGACCACCATCTCGCGATCGGTGCAGACGAGGAGCTTTATTGCTCCGACCGTCCCTCGCAGAGGTAAGAAATACTTTTTTCCCCCCCGCGAGCGATGATTATTTCCCTCAACTCCGGACACGGGCGACCGCCAACCCCTTCGGTACAACGCGCATGGAGACACGACCACCTCGGCGAAAACAGCGGATTTGCAGAAGCCGAAGCACCCGACCGACCTTGTCCTGGCCATGAAGCTCGCCGCATCCAGCCAACGACCTCAATTGACCGAATTGGAACGACACTTTTGATCAAGGACCGAACGGACTTTGCGGCTTTATGAGCTGCCCAATCTTACCCCGAGTTGCCATGGCGAGCAGTCAAACCTCAAAAAAATATGGACGCTAACACGGCCCCTCTTCATCTCTAGCCGACTTTGTCCAGGAGCTGTACCTCAAGGAGCTCAAGGCCTACAAGACGCCCCCCGTCAAGGAGTCGGACTCCGTCGGCCAGGTCCAGACCTTTGCCGAGCCCAAAACACCCAAGTCGCCCGAGGAGGCCAACCTCGCCAGCAGCCTTCAAGAGTACGAGAGCATGGCCGTCGAGATTGAGGGCCAGGACGCCGCCCAGCAGGCCTCCGGCACCCCCGCCGCCCTTCCCGACTGGCTCGAGGCCGAGGAGGACGTCGACGCGGCCAAGCACTAAGCGACACCAACGCCACTGCATGGACAGAACAGCTTCGTGGTGGGAGGGGAAGGCAAAAGGATATGGAGGAGGGAGGGGATCTCGCATGAAACGCACAACGCATCGGGCACTCATCGCCGCTTTGGCGCGCATACCCGGAGTTGATGGACGAACTGGGAGAGCATGGGATATCAATCTTGGGTTGAGGTGTGGACCGGTCGCAGGATGCTAGGAAGCGGGTGTCCGCCTGTACCTGCTTTCTGGTGTTGGCGGCTGCTTGGTCCGCTCAGTGGTCGAAACGGGCTGAGCGGAAACAGGATTCTGGCGGCTGACGGATCCTTGTTGTACATTTTTTCCTTGTAAAGAAATGAGACGGCCCTGCATGGGTGTTTTGCCTGTTTCTTTGAATCATTTCGTATCTGTCTCAAATGCAACAATCCTAAAGCGACCTGCTGGTTCTTGTGTCATTTATGCACGTAGACGCGCATCATCAAGTCACTGTCCGTTGTAGCAATGTCAAGTTCGGATAGCCGCTGCAACGCGGGCCATTAACGCCGTCAGCCCGCGCAGCCCATTTGCACCCATAACCACCTCACCAGGGCCAGAGCCAATGTAAAGTGGCAACTCCTCTTTATCCAGCGATGCTCGTTGGGTAGAAGCGGCAAAGAGATGAGCAGCAGCGCTAGGGTCAATCCCAGCACTAAGCCCCAGTAATCAGCCCGTTGGCAAGAACTAGTCTGAGCGGGATGGTGATGTACGGAGGGAGCGGAGACGAGGCGTCATCACAACAACAGAGGCACGCAGAGCAACGGAGTCAGGACTCGTTTCAAGCTCATGAAACATACAGCAGGAACGCAATGTTGAAGTACCCGAGGCGGAAAGTATCATTTTAACCAGCCATCCCCTTCCTACATCATCGTGCTAGTAGTGTCCCGTTGTCGACACTCTTTCATCCATGCCCGTTGTGCCCGTTGTGCCCGTTGTTCTCTTCAAAACTCATCCTTCCCATATTCCAACACACTCGATCAAGAGGATGATACTAGAAGCAAAAACAAGTCTCTTTGATAATAAAGTATTTCTGTTTTTTTTTTGGTCTCCCTTCTCAATCGCAAAAACACAATGTTACAATTATGCCACACATTCAACAAATCGGATGATCAAACAGAAAGAAAGCAACGCCAAAAAGATTGTTATAAAAAAAGACGCGCAGTAAAAACAGTTTCAACCGAGAAAAAAAAATCACCATTCCAAACGCCAAAATGAGTCTGTACGTGATTAAGTTTGCCTCCCCGCCGTCCAGTGTCCGAATGATCCCGCCGAAACCCCATATGCCCATGACTTCATAAGAGACAAGAAAGAAAAACAGGTGTTTTTTGGTTTCTCCCACCAATGCATTTTGTGTTGAAACTTCTTCACAATCTTTTCCCTTTTTTTAATGCGTGGGTATCACAGATATATGGACAGAGAGCTGAATATTACACATCAAAGTGCCCTCCTCCCACCATTTGCTCGTCGTGAGTCGAAGTGCGCACGATGCCGCTCATTCTGTTACCCCTCCTCGTATCAAAATCGTCCAAGTTGTCCCAGTCGTCATCATTGCCGTTAGTGTGCTGGCTCGCGTCGTCCATGTCCTCGTCGTCGGTGCGCGCACGATCACCCATGTGGTCATCGAGGGCACTCTCGTCGACAAAAGTGAAGCCTCGGAAGTTGGCCTGCACAGAAGGTGACAGCGGCGTCGACGCGGCATAGCCTCGAGCGAGGGCGGCGGCGCGCTCGTTGAGGGACCCATTCTGGTCCAAGGCCGTGGTGAACTCGGGGTCGAAATAGGACACGTCGGTTTCAGACTTGAGCTTGGGCTTGAAGGGAGGGGCGATGCGCTTTTGTGTGAGCAACGTCCAGTCAATGTCGTTGAAGAAGGGGTGCTGCTTCAGCTCCTCAGCATCATCCGAGGCGCCGAGGCGGTGTTTAGGATTTCTGTTGAGCAGGCCCTTGACAAAGTTGCGACCCTCTTGCGATAACGTGTCCCGCGGAAAGCGGACTTTGCCAAAGGCAATGTTTTTATACATTTGCTGGGTATCCTCGGCGTAAAAAGGACTCCAGCCACAGCACATTTCGAAGACCAGGACACCAAGCGACCAAAAGTCGACCATTTTGGTGTAGCCAGACTCGTCTAAAAGCACCTCGGGGGCCAGGTACTCGGTTGTGCCGCAAAACGTATTCGTAGTGTCATTCTTTGTGAGGTTGGCCTTGGATAGGCCAAAGTCGCAGAGCGCAATGTGACCGTTGGCGTCGAGGAGAATGTTTTCGGGCTTGAGGTCGCGGTAGACAATGTCATTGTTGTGAAGGTGTTGAATGGCGAGGATCAGCTCGGCAATGTAAAATTTGGCACGTCTCTCGTCAAAACGGCCTTCCTTTTGCAGGTGCCAAAACAACTCGCCGCCGGACATGTAGTCCGTGACCAGGTATAATTCGGAAGGAGTTTGGAAAGAGAATTTGAGACCGACAATGAAGGGCGAGTCAGACGTAGCCGTGCGGACAAGGATATTGCGCTCGCCGACGGTGTGAGCCACCTCCTTCTTCTGGACAATGACCTTTTTCTGCAGAACCTTCATGGCGTAAATGCGCTGCGTATCCCTCTTGCGAACCTGGTAGACTTGCCCAAAGGTTCCCTTGCCAATGAGCTTCAGAATCTCGAAATCGCTAGGGCCGTAGTGCTTCTTCTCCGTGCGCTGGTACAGAGCCTCGACGTAGACCTCGCCGGTGGGCGCCGCCTCGGCAACAGTGTTGACGTGGCCCTTGAGAGGGAACCAGCCGCGGACTGGCGTCTCCTTTTCCCTCGGGGCTTCAAAGTTGACGTGACCAAGAAACTCTTCGCCGTTGGGGGTGTGGTCATACAAGGACACATCTACCATGGAACCGGAATCGACAACGTCACTACATTCTCACGTGTTAGCTAGGAAGAGGGTGAGGGACCACGGGACAATGCATACAATACAGCCTCGGCGTCCCATTTGGGGCTCGTGAGAGGGGCATTACGGCCGTTGCGGTTGCGGAAGGTGTTGTAATCTGTAATGCTTGTGTTGCTGCTCTGGCGACTGCGCATGGGGATGGCCATAGGGCGTCCGGAATCACTTCCTGACCGCTGGATGGGGATGCCGCCAATAGCAGCCTGAGCAACATTGAGGGGCTCTTCATCATCGCTAGGTCGAGGACCGCTCGAGATGAGCTCAGAGCGCTGAAAGACGGCAACAACATATGGATCGTGGCACTTGCGTAGGCCACGGGCCTCGGAGATTTTGACTGTGAGCTTCCCACGGGCAGCAGGGACCTGAGCGCCAGTGGAGCGCGGGGTCTGAGTTCCGCTGGCTTCAGCACCATCGTTGCTGGTACGAGAGAGTGAGTCTTTGCCGTCCGACTGCGAGGGGCGGGCAGTCGAAAGAGCTCTGGTCGGGGTAGAAGGACCGCTCTTGAAGATGATACCACGCGTTAGCTCTTTGAGCCCACCAAAAGAAAACCATTTGCTAGACGGTTGAGTAGTTGAGGAAGAAGCAGAATTAGAATTAGGGAGGGTAGTGACAGGGGGGTGGGGAGACTGAGCGCGACTCTCATCTAGAGAGTGAACGCCACGGGAAGTGAAAGACAGCTGCTGGGCGGCGCTCATGGCATTGGCAGCGAGAGAAGCAGACCGGCCAGCGGGTGCAGATTCTTGCGCACGGCTGTTTAGAACATGAATAGCGGAGCTTGCAGACGAGCAAGGCTGCGACGGTGGAGGGGTAGGATAGGGATGAATATTGGTAGTGAGGTGCTGTGTAGGACCCGACTTGGCAGACAGAGGTGCAGGAGGATGTACGGCCGCCGACGCATCTGAGGAAGCAGCGCCCGAGGAGGGCAAGGAAGAAGGCGGCACTGCGGCGGGGAAAAGAGGTGGCGGTCGTATTTGTAGCTCCTCGGGTGCCGGTGGCCGGGATTCCTCATGATCGGGCGCCGGGGTATCAGCGTCGGTGAACGGAGCGGCAGCGAGGGTCATCTGGGGAGTCTGTGATGTGGTGTGGTAACTGTGCTGCCGCGAGTCGAGGGAAGAAGGCGGAACGGTTGTAGAAGGGTCTTGACGAACCTGGCCGAAGTAGCTCATGATTCCGGGGAGGCGCTTGTCGCAGGGATCGGGTTGAGGTGTCGCAATGCCGGATCGTGGCGTGTCTGAGCCTATTTGGTCGATGCCATCGTCTTCGGCGGCAGTTCTAGTAGTGGACTGGTCAACAGTCTGCATGATGGCAGATGATGGAGTGTATTATCGTAAAGGCCTGAGAGGGGCCAGAGAAGAGTCAGAGCAGACGGAAGGAGGGGATGAAAAGCCCAGCGCTCAAAGAGGAGACAGAGAGGAGACGATGAAGAAAAAAAGGCGTAGTGTGGGCGGCGAGCGCGGGGGAGGGAGGGGCTTGGGCGTATAGTTTGAAGTGGTTCTCTGCGGCGCTGCAGATTTTGGTGCGTTTTTTGCGTGTCGGTCCCAGCAAGCCATCCAAAGAAAGTGGAGAGAATATTGAGACGACCAGCAAGTGGGAATTTGATGGTGAAAAGTGACTAGTTCATGGCTACGCGCCGGTCACGGAGAAAGACGGGAGAGCCAGAATCGTGAGGGTGGTGGTGGTGGTGGTGATGGTAGGAGTAAATTCAGACTTGAGGCTTTCAAAGGAGAAACTGGCAAGCGGAGAAAATGGTTCGTGCGCCAAGATGGAGCAGTTGGTTTTGACAGAGAAATGGGGGCCACAGCCGAGGATTGAGGCAAGTAGGAGATGAGATATATTGGGAAAAAAAAAAAAAAAAAAGAGACGAAGTAGCGGCTGCTTGACATGGAGATGAAAATGTGGTGAGCGGCCGAGTATGGGAGCGAGCCAAGCATACAGGTTTCGAGGCATGTGCAATCAAAGGGTTGGGTTCGGGTTGGCTGGGCTGGCTGGGCTGGCTAACTTTGCGCCCCTGCAGGCCGGGCGGCAAATCCGAGAAGGGCTATGTCAAATTTGCACTCTGTCTTTTTCTCTCCTTTTCTGGGGCGTTTGGCTGATGCAATGGAATTAATTTTTCTTCCGAGCGGGCCAACGGACTGACAAAGTCAGAGATAGGATGGACTGGATAGGCTTTTGCGGGTATTGGCGAGCACTGGTGGCCACTAGCCAGTAGTGGTACCTTTTTAGCCAAAAACTACTTGGTAAAAAGGCACCCCGTGTATATCAGGTACGATCGAGCGGCAGGCTGGCGCTGCCCAACAGAGCCAGCTGAGCAAGAGGTTGAGAGCCCAAGTGAACAAGTCCAGTGCAAGTCAACTTTGCAGACTTGCCAATAACAGATGCAGCAGGAACCGCTATCACTCACTGCTGGCTGTACCAGTATGGGAGTGGCTGCAGTGGCTACCGAGTAGCAATACCATGTATGCATGTAGTCATTGGGAGAGTAGGTGAGCTTCCCAAATTGGCAAGCCGTGGAAAATTTGAACCATGCCGCGTTTCGCGGTCCAAGAACTATTCTCGGTGGCCCACCACAATCCAACGCCATGGGGGACCATGGGTTTGCTCGATGCCATGTTGATCATGGCGTCGTGCAGCAAGCACAGTGAAGCAACGGCATGCCCGCGTACCTGAGAACTGGGTGAGGAGGGTGTGGCTGGGCGTGCCGGTTAGAGCGGATTGCCTGCATGTGAAGTGTCGAGGGCTGCACTCTGACGTAGGCCGGCAGTGATCAGGAATGACCCAAGCAGACGTGGCAAAGAGCCAGGTTGCCAAATCTCAAACACTGCTCGAGAATGCGTCGCAGAAAAGATGCACTGCGTCCGATCCTCTCCACGTCCAACCATTCATTATGTGTGGGCTGGCCCATTAAAATTGCCATGTGGTTTCGCAGTCGCAGACAGGGAGAGCGGCAGGGCCGAGGGGGTTTGGTGATAGTTGCGGCAAAGACGGATGCGGTTCGGAGAGAATAGACAAGGCTGGCTGGCTGACTGACGAGTTGGAGAGACAGAAATAGAAATGGAAGCCAGCCAGAAGCACACGAGAAGCAAGCTCGGACCAAGTGGCTGCAAGCCGGCGGAACCCAAGAGTCTCTGCACCAAAACACCAAGACACCAAGACACCAAGACACTGACACCAAGACACCACGAGCCACCAAAAAGGTTCACCAAAGCTAGGAGGTGGCAGCGAGTTCCAGCGCTGCCGGCATTGCAAAAGTCCACTGCAGCTAGGCTGACTCGCAAAAGTCGACGTAAACCGCTGGCGTATTGGCGTGGAGTGTGGCGTGCGTGGCAGCCCGTTTTGCCTCTTGGCTTCTTTGCTCTGACTCTCGCGCTCTCCTCTTTGCCCCTCCCTCTTCGGCCCATAATAAAGCCCGGCGCTGGGGCGGAGCCACATTGTAACTAGCCATTGGCGGCGATGCCAGAGCGAGCAGCTAGCGGCCTGTTTGGCTGGACTGGGCGGCCAGCCGTGCAAGCCAGGCTGGCTCTTGCGTCTATTTTCGTTGCGTCGTCGCTCGCAGGTTGTTCGTCTGAGGGGCAAAAATGGTCGTTGTTGCTGACAATAACGCCTTTGCTGGGTTGTACACACGTCCCCTCACCAGTCGCAATGTGTGGGCGTCGGTCGCCACTCTTTGCCGCGTCCCATCATTCCGAGGGGTGCTTCGAGTCCGGATTTTTTGCCTCCCTGTGTCGTGTAGTGTCGTATCATCCCGGATTCTTGGAGAGACGCCGCTGACTGGACAAGCTTTTGCCCAGGCCAGATGGGGGGGTTGATGCTGCTGAAAAAAAAAGCCCGCCGCGCGCCGCTTGAGGCGTTACGCTGATGTACCTAGCCCACTAGGCTGGCTGTGAAAGGTAGGTAGGGAAACCACTCCAAACGCCGTCACTCGACGGGGGGATGCCGGGTTGAATCAAGCCGAGATCAAAGACAGGGTGAAAGGATGGAGAAATGAAATAAAGAGGCCACTCACTTGGACATCATGGCTTGTGTTGCCCTGCGCAGCAAGTCGAATCCTCCTCCGTTGTGATGCTGATGTGTCGTGTCGTTTCCGGGCATCATGGCGAGTGCAGTATAAATGGGTTACCTAGATTAGAAGGAAAACGAGCGTGGTGATGAAGGAACAAGACAAAGAGAAATTAACACAGGAAAAAGAAAAGGAATCCCGACAGACAAAAATCAACGGCGTAAATGTTGCTCCCAGTCAGGGTTCGAGCCGTCTGTGGTTGATGCCGTTAGAGCGTCCGAGTCCGATGGATGAGGTACATGTATGATGCAAGTTGAAGAGGTGACGACGAGAGAGGCCGCTATCGCGAATGCATGCTAATAGTAACGGGCTTCTCTGTCTCTTTTTTTTTTTTTGCCCGCCAACCCGCCACCTTGAAGTACCTTGCCTTTTTATTAGTTATCGCCGTACTAGAGAGCGCCCGCCACAGTCCACAGCACACACCTCCGAACACAGCATGGACATCTCCCTGACGTTGCCGACCAGTCAGGTAACCCTCCCTGAAAAGAAAAACAACCTTTTTCGACCGACGTCCAATTACTAGACTGGTGACTGGTCACTCATTACTACACAATATGACATTCCTCCCTTTTTTACCAGCCTGCTGACCCTGCTGCGCTGAACTCGTGCAGCAAACCTCGATGCCTCGTCCTCAATTCGTGTACTATGTACTCGGTACCCATCCATAAATGCGGGACGAGACCGTCACTCTTCCCCGCAGGAAGGGTAACAGCCAAATCCTAGAGCTATCTGACTTGTACGAGATCATTCTTTTTTTTTTGTTCACTTTTTTGCCGCCAGGAATGCTGTATGTTTTCTTTTTTCTTTCTTTCCCCCCCTCGTCATCATCGGCTAGGTTTGTCTGGTGATGGGAACCTCCTGCAGCACACCGGCAACCGGCTATCCATCTTCGTGCCCCTCACTTTAATTCAAAGCTTGCTTGGCCGCCTGTAATACTCGGCACACTGACGCCCTTTTTGCCTCTGCACCACGTCAACTGCTCCAAGAAGCAAAGACTGCCAAGCTACCAGATGACGAATCTTGCAGATCAATTTCTGCGGCAGACAATCAAGATGAAATGTCTCTGTTCTGAGTCATTGATTTGAAATCTACCCAAAAAAAGAAAAAGACGTCGCTCTAAAGTTTGTGAGGCTCTGCATCCGTCTCTTGCCACCGCATTTATTTTAGCCTACTCACGACGAGCTCGCCGGTACAACAGGAGGCACAAGAATCAAGAAGAAACACACGTAGAAGAAAATACCATTAATAGAAAGCACAGACATGCGCTGCCCCTCGGAACCGGAAGTCCCGAGCCTGCAACCACCCCATCTTTCTCTCGCCTCTCTCGATCTCCCAAGTACTTGGTCCATGCTGTTCAAGCTGCACTCGAACCAATTGTCGAGCCCCAGACCAAGTATTATTAACCACTTGCAAGTTGCTCCAACAATAATGCCTCGCCGCCAAACCTAGACCGGTCTCAAATGGCTGCAACGACTCCAAATCCCACTTAATTTTTCATACCCCGCACCTGTGAAGCATCCTCTCATCTGTTACTTGGGTACGGACGTAGTAACAACCAATATTGAATTATAAAACATCGCCCATGCTCACTGACCCCTTCTGCCCTTGGATTCAACCTTTTGCCAGACAAATGCCACGCGAGTCTCGAGCATCACTGAATGAATGTTGTGCCAAAATTCATATAATAATAGGCTCTGTTAACTGTTAACGAGCAAGCAATGCTAATCCCTCTCGCAATCGGCAAGCCCCAGATGTAACCTCGACCATGCACCATGCCCGCCTCTCCCCCCATTGTTACCCCCTTGCCAGTTTGCCAGTGATGGCTCTTGCCACTGCCATCAAATTCTTCTCCCCCTTCCCCACGTTTCAGACAATCTACGGGTACAGTTGTACTGCACATGGCCTAAATTAACTTGACACGCCAAGCTGTTTAACTGGCCCTTCCAGAGAGGCTCGGCGCGGCCAATCCCAATCCTGGTTAACACCAGAAGTTACACTGCCCTGCAGACTGCAGTCCAGCCCCTTCAGTGTCGCGGTGGCTGCTGCCTCGATGCGCCGCTGCCCTTTGATTGCTCCCTTTTCCCTCGTACTTTTTCTTCCAAGAGAAAAGCCACACGGATACGGATACATAAGTCACCATTCGCCACTTGAACCCTGAGAGAGGCGGTGTACTGATGCACGCTCGCGACCCGAATGCGTTTTAACCTCTTGAACCATGCCAGGCGTCTTCTTGCTTCCTGGCTCATATATCAGAAATCTGGTGTCTGTCTCGGGCCGCTTCGGGTCGCTGACAGGGTCCCATCAAAACACCAACCACCCAACCACCCCCTCCTGTCATCTGGCCCATGCCAGCTTGCCCAGCCTACCATCATCAGCTGGACTATGATTGTAGCTCAATACAAGCTATAGCGTTTCAAAGATTTCGTTCAAGCCCGCCGCCGATCAGTTCTCAGCAGGGCGTAATGCTGGTAATCTACGCACACCACCCATCATCACAGCCGCACCACCCAGGTGTTGCCACTGTAGCCAGTGACTTGGCCACGGCCAGTTCAATATCGACATGATCACGAGGCGGCGCAGTCCCTTTATCTACTAGTTTACATGCTTACCCCAAAGATAAGCACTTTCTGCGTTTGGCCTCGCATGCGTCAAAGTCGGCGCAGACCCTGAACACTCCCACTACACTTCCCTGCAAAAGCGCGCCACAGAAATAGCAGCCTCCTCGTTCGCGTCCGCTGTTACACTGCAGGCAGGCTGTGGTGAGCGGCATCATGTTTATTACTCAGCGCACAGCATGTTCCCCCACGTACGCGAGGTTTTTGTATGCTTGCTCGGAGACATCGTTGGGGTCTATATGCGAATGGCGTGACTCGTCACCTATCTTAGACGTAGACGGCTGGATCGCAACAGTCAGACTAGGACAATATCAAAGTAAGTATTTGCATGTCATAGGACTGAAAAAGTTCTTCTATCGTTTCTGAACTGCCCTAGTACCATCGGCAGATCATAAGTCCGTCGTTCGCACTAGCTGCAAATGCGCATCGCTTCCCACAGCTGCTATCATATATACTCGCATCAACGAGCAAAGAAAAGGCCCTGGAATTATATGATATTGTGCGACTTGAAGTATTGGCAAAGCGACATTTTAACGACAGCTGCTGTGGCGCAGAGACGGAGCATTCAGCGCGAGGGCCAAAGAGCGATCCTTAGCCTCCGAGCCCGAAAGATTGAGCATAACAACAACCGAAGGCGAGTTGGAAAGTAACTGTCCGATCGTTATGATGAAGGCGTCTGTGTGTTGGCTTCTTTTATCATATTCAACCACCTCTGCGTCATCTCCGCTGTCACTCCCTCAGGTACCCCGAATCTGGGGTCCGGTGACGGACGAGCTTTCAAAGGATCGGGATAGCGTTCTGGTATCGGGTTATCAGCTTCCACTACATTCAAATGACAAGCTGCAAATACCTTCTCACTTACTTGCGTGAAATGTGGCATCCGCCAGCCTGCTTCTGTGCCAGTCACTGTCGTTCTTTGCTCTTTTGGTGTTGGGCTTAGCTGGCGCCATGGGCGATGAGTCGGTCATTTTAGACAGTGAATATCAGTCTGTGAGCTAAAAAAAAAAAAAAAAAAAGTAATCGACGAGATGCAAGAAGGAAGATGAATCCATCAGAAGGCGCTATTTGTTCGTCGTGTGATTGACATTTTGGCGACCAAGCGCAGGCCGAGCGAGTGGCGGCACCCCTCTGCCTGCCCGTGGTTGCTCGAGTGCGCCCCACAGGTCCCCCATAGCTGTTTTCGAGAACAAAGTTGCCGCACACAAAACCCGCCATTAACCACGCACCACCCGGCATCGAAATCCGCCTCACGCAGACGACATCCCCTCAACTACCGTTTTACATGACTGAAAACTTCAAATTGGCGAACCGCAGCGTACATCTGACCGCGATATCCATGCGTTGACCTTGGTCGTGTCTCCTGCCCAAAGCGTGCAAGAGACCGTTGTCAGCTTCCATTGTCTTACCGTTGGTGCCGAAGAGGAGCCAACCACGCATCTTCATAAGAAAGACCTCCTTCTCGAGACCTTGGATATAGGAATTCCGAGTTTTTCCAGGGAATCCATCATCTCAATGGGCAAGACCCCCGTTCCCGACGCCTGGGACGATGACTGGGAGGTCCAGGCAGATCAGGCTGCCAAAGAAGAGGCCCAGAACCCTACTCCCGCGCCAGTCTTGACAAAGGCCGAGCGGTTGGCAGTTCATGCAGAATCGAACCGAAAACTCTGGGAGTCGGCGTAAGTTTCCCAGGCAAAAAGCAAGCAGGGCAATTCCACAGGAGCCTGCACTGATCAGAAATAGAGAATCAAACCAGACGTTTCATTACGTCGAGGCTGCCAGCACTGTGCCAGTGGCTGCGACATTCAAGCCACAAGTCAAGGTGCTCAGCAGAAAGCCCGTCATTGCCAAACGCGGCGGTCCTTCCGGTGCTCTCGCACAGCTCAGCCTGGATGACGACGACGAAGTCAAGAAGGAAATTCAGCTCAGTCCCGAGGAGGTACGCGCCAGGCAGAAGCGCGAGCGCGAGGAGAAGCAGCGCAAATACGACGAAGCCCGCGCCAAGATATTCGGAGAGTCAGCCCCCTCGTCCCGCGGGTCGTCGCCGGGCAATGGCACCACGACACCCCCGAGGCCCGACTCGAGGTCGCAGCAGGGCAGAGGACGAGGGCGAGGCACGCGAGGCGCGGATAATGCCCGCAGCCAGTTGGAATCACGCCGCGCGCCACCGCAAGCCAGCACCTCAAAATTGTACGACCCCAGCTACTCACCAAAGCCCGACTCTGGCGCCCAGAAGCGAGACGACGCGGCGGGCAACGCGAAACTGCAAAATAGAGACGAGGGCGCGCCGATTCGGGCACCACGCGGACCGGATGGCACTGGGAGAGGCGGATTCGGATTTGCGCGTCGCGGCGCGAGAGAAGCTTGATTGCTGTGACAAGCTACATCTATGCTATCTATCCATACTGTATATGGTTCTGCACCCTACTACCATCCGCCGCCAATTTTGCCCGCGAGCTGCACCACGCGTTCTCCCTCGGTGACCTTCCCAACATCGCTAATGACCTCGCGGTATGAGGTGAATGCAAGTCTATGTAATTCAATGCCGGTCATGTCCGACCAATATGCCAGGGTATCATTAATATAGGAGTGAGAGGCGCCGACGACGACATCGCCGGTAGCCGGCCCTTCTTGGACCGTGGCTTCGTCACCCGAGAAATATGCTTCGTCCACCTCTGCTAGCCACTCCCTTTGCTCCTGCGGCCCGGGTTTGCCAGACAGGTTCTTGCGCTCCATCACGACGGCGTCGTCGACCTTGATCTGGCCGCCGCCGTTGGTGCAGCCGCCCGGGCACGCCATGACTTCTACATAGCTGTACTCAAGCGCGGCCGACTTGCCGCCAGTCGGTCGGCGGGCGCTGCCAAATGGCTTGCCGCCGGGCATCCTCGACGGTCGCGCTGGCTTGAGCCGTCGCACCAGGTTCTGGATGTTGCGGAAACCGTAGTACCGCGCGGCTTTGAACACGGCCTCACCTTGGACCGACACGACATACTCAACAACGTCGGCGTTGCGGCCTTTGATCATTTGAATCTCGGAACCGGGCGTCTGCGCCGCTCTGCTTTGTAATATATGGTAGAGAAGGCCACCGGACGATCCAGCAGCGAGGGGTGTTTTTTGCACCGAGACGGAGGACGATGGAGACGGTGTCTGGGCATCTTGGCGGAACAGGAATTTGTGTAGCGTAGGGTCAGGGAACGGCGCCATGCCGGGGCGCGGCGGCTCTTGTGATAGCTTGAAGAAATCTAGACCCCTACTCTCGGCCAACATGAGGACTTCCTTGCTTGTGATGACGCAGTCGACATCGCGCACGCCGCGGCCCGGCTGGCCGGACCGTGCCCAGACCTCGTCGGTCAGCTCCTCACGGCTAGCCTCGAGCTTCTTGTCAAAGCACGGCATGACGGCGAGGTGCCAGATGCGGGCGGGCGGGATGCCAAGCGCCCTGCTCAGGCTTGTCTTGAGGAGCGTGCCCATGAGCGCCTGCGGCGACTTGACGCGCGACAGGTGCGGCAGCACGTGCGGGTGCGTCTTTTCCGCGTAGCACACCCATCCGGGACACGACGAGGCAAGGATGGGTTTCTTTGCCGGCGCTGCCCGCGATGCAGAGGATAAAGGAGAAGAAGTAGAAGTAGAAGTAGAATCGGAGCCAAACACTTCGTCGGCGCTCAACACGTGCGTCATCTCCCGCGCCGTGTTCGTGTCCACCACCCACGCGAAGCGGCTCCCGTGGCGTCCGCCGCCCGCGAGACCTGCGTCCCCTATCAGCAGCGTCTCGAGCATAGCACCCGCGCGCGCTTCTCCCACACCCGGTCCACACGCCGCCGCCAGGCTCGCCCTCGTCTGCGGGCTGACGCTCGCGACGAGCAGTTTGGCATCGGGATTGTCGAGCCCGGAGACGGTGTACCGGCCGGTCAGCGGATCAGGGCCGCCGCCGCAGACGCGGAGCGAGGGGGCCGAGTCGAGCGTGGAGAGGACCTCGGCGTGGGATTGCAGGCTCACGAGGACGGCCTCGGCCGAGGTGACGCAGCCGGAGCAGGCGAGGCAGTCGGTGAGGGAGATTTCGGCCGGGGGCGGTGGCGGCGCGGACGCAGAGCGGGAGTCGCCATCGAGAATGACGTGCGCTTCGGAGGACGATGACGGCGGAGGGGCAGGGGCAGAGGGCAGCGTCTCGATGGGCTTGATGCAGGCGACGCCCGGGGCGATGAAGTCGTTGAGGTCATCGGTGGAGAGGATGGCGCTCATGGTTGAGGCGGGGGTGTATAACGTTATGTGCGCGCGGAGGCGGCTTCAAAAGGGTAGGAGGATTGTCGGAGACTGGTGAGAGGTATTCGCTGTTTTTGTGTGGTGTCGTGTTATCGGCCGTCTTTGCCGGGGTCCGGCTCGTGCACCCCGAAGGGTCCTTGCTAGGTCGGTTGGATAGGTGGGCGCTGCGAGACGCAACAGCGGAGAAATTTGAAAGTCGTTGTGATGGCGGAGTCGATATCGTTTCGTCGTCAGTCGAAACAGTCGTAAAAGAGAGAGAATTGCGTTGGTAAAATGGACATGTACAAGGGGAAAAAAAAAGAAGGGCGTCTGTACTTGATTCGGTAGTTTGGTAGTGGCGGTTTTTCTGGGCTTTTGGCATGGATGCCCCGCGCAATGACGGCTGGGCGATTAGAAATGAAAACCGCCGTCCTCCTCGCCCCACCGCTGCGAAGTCGGCGCCCAGTGACCCGCGCGCAGAGCAGTTACATGCGCCACACACCACCCCATGGGTGCTGTGAGGAGTGGCGGTCACTGTAGCGTGAGGGCTGCTACGGATAAATCAACGTCAAAATCCGAATTTTCAACAACCAGCTATACTTTATTAGAAAGGATTACCTAGTAGTGACTCCACGGGGGCTGCCACCACGGCGGCGGCGGCACCTGGGAGAGGCCATGCTCTAGAGCCTGTACTATCTGTGACAATATTATCTGCCGTATCGCTGTATCGCCTGCATTTGCTGCATCGTCCAAAGCTGCCTAGCTGGCCCCGGCCTTCTAACTAAGTAGTGCTTTGCCTGCCTGTTACCTGCGTCTTAGATCTTTACTGTAGCGCTAGCGTGGCGCTAGTCCCAAGACGGTATAGTTAAGTGTTCGCGATGTTAATTTGTTTATCCAGGAGCACAATCGAGTCGTGGTAAGTGAAGCAGATGACAGGCGGTTTATCTGCGGCGCTTATCTAATGGTAGAGCTTGCGAAGCGCCCAGATATAACCGTAGACTTCCTTTCCGTGGCCTAGTAGCGTTTCTCTTCCTCCGACAGTGTGCGAGAGCGGAATGCCACTAGCTGTATGCTGTTGCGTGGAGGGTATGCGACTATCTTGCCGTCTCGCGAGCTTGCTGCGAGTACTTCTTCACGTGGTATGCCATCACCCTGATGGTAGACTTCGATTTGTCCATGTCGAAGAACAGCTGTCGATGCACCGCAAAGTGCGCGAGAGTGTGATGCTGCGTCAGTGCCTCCTTCAGCCGTTCGAGGCTTTCCTGCTCAGCTCTGGTTGGCAAAGCTAAACAGATCCTGACGTTGATTTAGCAGCCCCCCCTTATCAATATTATCGTCGTCTATTTCATTAGCCTCCAGCCAGGCCCTGATTTGAGACGCCTCCACAAGACTTTCTTGGCCGTCTCCTTGCTGGGATTCGGATTGAGGCCTGGATGTTCTATAACTCGGGCTCGAGGCTCGCGAACCGCCAGCACCGTACCGGCTCAGTCGCTGTGCACGATCCATTTCAACTTCCCGAGTAACCCACGCAGGACAGCCATTGGAGTCGATCCCACGAAGCACCACCGCAATCTGGCGGCGTTCTCCTCTAAGGATAAAGCCTTTGATACGAGCGAACACCGTCAGAGCAAATCGGGCAAACAGGAACTGCGGTGCCACAGATCCAAGGCTGTGTACCTTTTGGTTGTGATGCCAGAAAGCGGCGTCGCCAGCGTCATTAGTGGTGGAAAAGAAGTGTACGACAGTATGTTGTCGCCCTGCTGCATCTGTTTTCGGAACTAAAGTAAAGGCGCGATCATCGAAGATCCTGTGAAGATCGACGCGGAGCCGAACCATATTCTCGACACTGCTATAAACCGACTCTGCACCTTGTGAATAGTCGCACATGGCATTGTCTGTGTACCACTGGTCCTGGGATTGAGGTATGACGTGGGCTTTCTCTGTCTTCATACGGCCCGAGACTATGCAACTCGGTTCGGTATCGCGTGGAGTAATCGCAATAGAATGCCATGACGTAGGAAGAGCTTCAGGAAATCGCCAATCCTGAAAGTTGGGCGTGACAGCGTATGATTTCGTATCACTGTCGTCTGCGCCTAATCATGGTAAGCAGATGAACTGTCTGATGCATGACGGAGGAGAGTAGTATAAGTCTCGAGACGAAATTCTTTCGTACCTTTCGGGACGTGGAGAAAGTAGTGGTCATGCGTCAGAATCCCACGAGCAGCCAACTGCACCTTGTGATCGCCATCGCGGTCATAGCTCAAATAAGCTGTATCGAACGAGTTTCCTGCGACAACTTGACAGGCCAACAACATGGTTCCGAAGTGAACGCCATAACTAGCTTGTCCGAAGCGGGCTTCCCTTTTCCCATCGTCAACTTCCTCATCTGTCTCATCCACAGAACTAACCTCATCCAAACATGGAAGAGAGAGTATGACGTCCTCGCCACGGATGTACCCAGGATGCCAGATTGAAATTTGAGAGCGAAAATGGGACGGCAGTGGCTGCGAGAGACACACGTCTTGCAACCGCATTATTGTGTCCTTGAGCAGGTATCCTTCGTGGAAGCAATAGAAAGCAAAGATCGTACAGAGCTGATGGACCTCGACCCACGGCTAATTACTTGGGATGTGCCAAGTTGCGCAGAAGTATGGCAGCCTATCCCTTTGTAACATGTAAGTCGGATTTTGGCTACCATAGGCCAGGTCCTACCGCAGGAAAGGATTGGTAAGTAATGCCTCTATGCAAATAAGGCGGCGGCGGCACACGTGCCACTGATAAAATTCGCCTGTATAAGTTGCAGGTAAAAGTGATACTTTTGAGTTCGTTATTTCGGTCTTTCTGCTTGGGGGTTGCAGTAAACCTCAAGTCCAGAGGGGTCAGAGGCCAAGTCCAAGCGGGGACAAGAGCGGCAGGGAAATGCAGCTCAATTGCAGGTCCTTTGTAGATGCGCCATAGCACTTGGTAGCTTAGCTGTTGGTTAACTGGCCGTTGATTAACTGGCTGTTGAGGGACTGGCTGTTAATTAGATAGGTAACTGGGTTAATTCAACCGCCTTATAAAAAAAGCCCCACTTGGGTGCCCTTCTGCTTGCAATATCCCCAAAGATGAATTTGATCGAGAAGAGTGTTATAGGCTTCTTGCGCACTTAGAAAGCGTCTAGTTTTTTAGGTTGTTGAGTCAGATTACTGAGAAGAAAGTGTTGAAGGAAGAATTGCTGGGCATTAGAGGAAGTGAGCTGTGTGGTGTAAGTGTTACAAGCTGGCAGAAGACTGCTCTATGATTGGCTGGCACACGATTGGCTGGAAAATGTTGGCGCCGCAACTGGGTCGTGGTTGACCTTCTGATTGACTTGCCTGATTGACTGTTTGATTGACTGCCTAGTTAAATAGCTCGTCTTGAAAATCGATTCATCTGGGTTTTGATACTGTTGACTTAACAATATCAAGTCGCTAGTCGAAAGAGCAACGTTCCATCACTCTGAAATCTTTCTTTGTCTTTTCTGTCGACCAAAACAAGCTGGTCGTCTTTCTGTCAATCGTCGCCTGCCACGCATCAAGCGCATCACCCTTCACCATAAACTTGTACATCAGTGCGTGTAGGCAGTCTTGCTGTGATGAGATCCAAGAGAGAGACCCCTGGTTTCAGTGTCTTTGTTGCATCAAAACGCAAAGGTGCAGTGCGGCAATTATGCATTAGCTACGTAGATACATACATGGGTACAAGGAGATGGAACGGGGAAGAAAAAGAATGCACGGCTGGCCGTTAGACTTCATGCGCCACGCCATTGACCATCTTGTATCCTTCCGGCAGCCAGACCGACGCGGGACCAATGTAAAAGTGGCGGCCGCGCCATCCCTAAGCGGCGACGACCTCTGCTTTGGTAGTGGCAGCAGCATTCACACTCTTACCTACCGCAACGCCATTCTCCTGCTCCGTCGACCTTCTGCTCTCCTCCACAACCCCGGCCTCCGCCGCCGCCGTCGCCGCGGCGCCGTTGCTAACATGCACGTCGGCCTCGCCCTTTAAGATGGCCTGTCGGCGCTCGTGCCAGTCGACCTCGCTCTGGATGACTTGCGACAGCAGCGTCTCCTTTTCGAGCCACTCCTTATAATAGACCTCCTCCCAGTCGCGGCACTCGCGCTGCAGCGTCGCGCCAACCTCGTCCGCCCACTTGGCCTCCCAGAAGCACTTGCGGTACAGCTTGTCGACGGAAAAGGCGAGCTCGTCGGCCGAGAAGAGCTCGCTCGTCAGCGCGGTAAAGTAGTCGGCGTTGCCGTCCTCGCCGTGGCCGTGCAGCTCGTCCAAGCCGTCCTCGCCGCCGACGACGCCGCCGCCGTGGCCGTGCGACTGCGGCGTCTTGATGATGATTTTGAGCTTGCTCGACTTTCCGGGCGGGCCGGCCTGCATGGACTTGGGCACGGGGTCCGAGGGGCGCAGGGCTTCCGTCTCGTGGACGGTGCGCATGTGTTTGGCGAGGGCGTCAGATCTCGTAAACGATCGGTCGCATTCTGCAGTAGAACTTTGGTCAGTCATCCATCGGAAAGATTAAAGAAAACAGATACAAAAGAGTATCGAGACGCACCTGGAAGGTAGCAGTAAAAGGGCTTTTCTCTCGTGTGGCTACGCATGTGTGCCTTGAGTGCATAGCCGCTGGCATGGGTCAGGCCCTTGCGAGGGCAGCTCTTCCACTCGCACGTGTACTTTTTTTGGCGGTTCTCAATGTGCGAATTATGAATATGCTCGACCAGCCGGTCCATGTTGCCCTGATCGCCGGCCTCGCAGCCGTCCCAGTCGCAGACGCTGACCTGTTCCTGAAAGTCCTCCTCGTCCAGCCGCGCGTTGACGGGTGAGCTGGGGATGTCGCCCGACGTGTCCGACGACAGGTCCGACATTCCCTCGAGGGGGTCCGGCTCGGGAACTTCCTGGTCGTGCTCGACGTCGTGGACGGCCGTGGAGGATGCGCGCGACGCCCGCGAAGCACCGTCCACCTTGAGCCGCTTCGACGGGCGCGACGAGGCGTCATCAAAGTCGTGCCCGTCATCATCGGAATGCTCCGAGGACCGCATCGAGGACAGCGGAGACTCGGGGGGCGAGTAGCCGCGGGCCATGGCCGTGTGCGTAGCGCGAATGGCAACTCGTTGTAGGAAAGAATGGTGCGTGACCGAGACGAGTTTGCGGTGCGACTCGCGTCGACCTAGGCTTGCTAGAAATTCGCAAATGGCACGCGCGCGATGCGGGAAGATGAGCGTTGCGCTGCCCGAGATGAAAAAGAGCGTCGGTGGTTGGGTAATTGGGTCAATGCTCGTGCGTGGTGGTGATGGATGAATGGCAAAGCAGGAGACGTTGGGTGTGCCAAGGGGGGATGATGCGCTTTTGGATCATGTTTGCTGCGAAAGCTCCGGCTGCTGCGAGACGGCGCTCCATTGGCCCAATTTTGGCGAGGCAGCGGGCCACCGTGACACTACTGCAAATGCGAAGAAGTTATTCATAGTACAGATGATTATTTCAGAGGCCAAATTCGAGGCAGACTTTAATTCTTTATAGTTCTTTTTCTTTTTCCAACCCATTCAAGCGCTGGCTTTCTGCTCGTATCAGGTCAAAGCCTATGTGTTGTAAAGAAAACTTTTGTCATCCCGTGGTGTCTCATTCACCGGTATTTCCCAAGATCCAATCCATCATGACATGCATGAAAATACGAAAACATATTAGAAAGCCTAAGCAGAGCCATTAAGAATCTTGCGACGCTGTTTAACAGCATCGGCAAGGTTGTCAAGAACGCTAACAGTATCCTCCCAGTGGATGCAAGCATCAGTTATGCTGACACCGTACTCGAGACCGGCCTTGCCCTCGGCGGGAACTTTTTGGCTACCTATTCATTGTTAGAAAAATCGTGACTTGGGAAATCATGAGGGCAAAAACGTACCCTCATTGTGGTTGCTCTCAATCATGACACCCATGATGGTGTTTTCGCCCTTGGCAATCTGCTCGGCAATGACGGCAGCGACCTTGGGCTGGTTCTTGTGGTCCTTAAGCGAGTTGCCGTGGCTGCAGTCCACCATCAGACGCTGGCGGACGCCCTTTTTCTCGAGGGCGGCCTTGGCCTCTGCGATGCTGGCGGCGTCGTAGTTTGTGCCCTTTGCGCCGCCGCGCAGGATCGCGAAGCAGTCGTCGTTGCCGGTGGTGCCGACAATGGCGACGACGCCGGGCTTGGTGACGGAAAGGAACTGGTGGGGGTGCTTTGCGGCGCCGATGGCGTCAATGGCGACGCCGAGCGAGCCGTCGGTTCCGTTCTTGAAGCCGACGGGGAAGCTGAGGCCGCTGGAGAGCTCGCGGTGCAGCTGGCTCTCGGTGGTGCGGGCGCCAATGGCGCCGACGGAGAGCAGGTCGGCGAGGAACTGGGGCGAGATGGTGTCGAGCATCTCGCTGGCAATGGGCATGCCCTTGTGGGTGAGGTCGACAAAGAGCTGGCGCGCCAGGCGCAGGCCCTTGTTAATCTTGAAGCTGCCGTCAATGTCCGGGTCGTTGATGAGGCCCTTCCAGCCGACCGTCGTGCGCGGCTTCTCGAGGTAGGAGCGCATCACGATGAACAGCTCGTCCTTGTGCTTCTTCTTGGCCTGCAGCAGCAGGTCGCAGTAGGCGAGCGCCGCCTCGGGGTCGTGGATGGAGCAGGGGCCGACAACCACGAGAAGGCGATTGTTCGCGTCGGTGCCGTTGACAACGGCGACGGCTTCATTGCGGGATTCGAGCACTGTCCTTTTCGACTCGGGCGTCTGTGCAATCTCGTGCTGCAGCAGATCGGGAGGGGTGAGCGGGTTATAGCCGCGAACTGGGCAGGCTGCGTTAGCATGCGCAAACTGGGCAAGCAGGCGGGGGAAAAAAAAGACGCACTTCTCCAATCTTCAGAGTCGGCCTGGTTGCCAACGTTTTTGTTTTCAATGTAGAACTGCATCGCGGGAAGCGCAAACGTCAGTCACCCCGCCATCAAGTCGTCGAGAAAAAATGTCGCGGGGTAGGGCCGCAAGCTGCCTGACGTACCGAAGCCATGATGCAAAAGGGTATATAGGAACGTGCACGATAAAAAAATTAACAACAGGTCGGTGTCAGATGGATTGATGCAGCTTTCTTTTCTGTAGAGCTGCGCAAGTGCGTGGAGGTGGCATGTATGAAGATGGAAATTTTTGTAATACCCGCCAAGAATGAGGGACACTGTAATTTTCATGTGTCTACGGAGTACATGTGTCTACCAGAAAGGCGTAAAAACGCGCCGGAGCCGGAGGCTATGAGTCGATGTGGCGGGGCGCCTGGGACAGATGTGTATGCTGAGCTACTTGATTGGGGAGGGTGGTCAATAAGGGCTGCGCGATTGGACGACTTATGCCCTCGTTAAAGTCGACAATTGCATGCAAGCTTATATTGACAGGGAAGAGGACACCATGTCACAAGGCGGCACATGCCGTGTTGACGGTATCGGACCGTGATGCAGTCAAAGATTTGCCCTTGCAGTGGTATGATGTGGCTTGCATTGCCTGATGCTTGGTAGGCGCACTGACATGTATATGGACTGATAGTTAGACTTGCAGTGCAGAAACGGCCATCGACATCGTTGTGGGAGTAATAAGCAGAGCCTTATTTTATTACCTCTTTGCAAGAAATAATAGGCACTTGATATAGATCGCTGTTTCCTGCTGCCCATCTCCAGATCTTGGTAGACCATCTGCACAAGGTCGATTTGTGCAAAGCATAAAAAGACCCACGAATCCCAATTGAATCGATCAAACACTGGCCAACTTGATCATTCTCAGCCTAGTTAGACTGTTTATTGCCGTCTTGCCCAGCTGGCCCCCGCAAGAGAATACGGCCTACAGTGCAACTCCTGCGCCTTGGCACCCATTTGCCCTGCTGCGTTACTTTGCTTCATGCCACCGCTCTGCTCTGATTCAGAATGCTCACCATGTCGGTTCAACATTGCACGCGGTTTGGAATAAAGATGGAATGAAGCAGACCGCCGTCGGTTTGCAATTGGGTATATTGTAATTGATCATGGCGAAGAAGCAAGCTCGGTCCCTCGTTTAAATAGCCAAACCATCGTCACTAAATCGTACATTTACATGCGACATATATATATATAGCACGAATCAGATAATGCAGCCACTTTTCAATCTGCTCTTTTCAAAATCGAAAGTTGTCATAGTCTTTGAGAATGTCGCCCAAGTCCGTAAACTGCGACGTAAAAAAATCATTAGGCAAGTCGCTCAAGTCATGCGACGAGACCAGATCCATCATGGACGTCGAGTCGCTCGCCGACTGCTGCGAATGCATGCTCCCCGCGCCGCCGCCGCCGCCGCCGCCAAAGCTATCGTCATACGGCTGCGGCGTGTTCATCTGGCTGTTTATTTGAAACGATGGCTGCTGCACGCCCGGTGTAAACGGGCCATCGCTGCCTCCCCCACCCATGGCCATTTCCGCTAACGCCGTGGCGGGCGGAAACACGGCGGGCTGCTGCTGTTGCTGCTGGTCGTTCATGACGGGGGGGAGCAACATGGGCATCTGGCTGTTTGGTGTGGGCGTACCGGCGGGCGGATGGCTGCCGTGTCGGACATCGGCAAACTGGTCGCCATCGGCGGCGGGTGCGACGGAGCCGGAGCGGGGCGACTGCTGCGCCGAGGTGTGGCTGGAGACGCGGAAGCTCTTAATCATGTGCTGGACGCGGTGCAGCTTCTGCTTGAGAGCGCGGGTAACGGGCGAGTGGACCGAGAGGTGCTGGACGAGCTCCATGGCGGCGAGCACGTCGGGCAGGTAGCCGACGCGGTACTCGGCCTCTGCGTAGCACAGCAGCAGCAGCAGCGACGCAAGGGCCGTCTCGAGAAAGTGGTTAAAGGTGCGCTGCTGCGCGTGGTAAATATCCGTCTCGCGCGCGAGCGCAATGAGGATCCGGATCGTGTCCTGCGACGTCTCGGCGAGGACGTTTGTGGTGGACGTGTCGAAGCCGCCGCCCGTCAGCGACATGGCCGACTTGCGGTGGATGACGATGCGCATCTGGTTGCAGCGCAGGTACAGGACGAGGCGGAGACGGTACTCGCCGCGTTTTTCCCTGGCGGGGTCGAATTTGTCCTGCAGGCCTCGGAACTGGAGTCGTTTGGGAATGTTTTTTTGGAACTGGGTGACTTGAAAGTCGAGTATATTCCGAGTGGCGGCCACGGTGGTGACGGTGGCGGATGGTGAGATGGATGGCTGGAGGATGGAGCGCCGGACTTCGGCAGAGATGATGCTGTACTCAATCATTTGCCTCAGATATGTCGAGGAGAGGGAGTCGTCCTGAAAGATGATGTTAGTGTCGGATGAGGGGCATGGCTGCTGGCCAACTCACTTTAAAGTGCGGCTGCCGATGGATATCAGAGTCGTGGACCGAAAATGGCAAGCCCGTACCAAAGCCCCATCTTCGATCGAGCGTATACACAGACCAGTAGTACTTTTCGCCAACATCTTTAAACTGGTCTAGTGTTGTCAGGTTGGGAGCATCTTCAGTTTTTTGGGCTATTATTTCGTGCAATGAGCGAAGTACATTGCCAATGGCCCTCCACGCCAGCATTTCCTTGTCGTTTAGGAAAAAGAAGATGCTCTGAGATAAAGTCAGCGAAGGAAGTAAGCTCGGCCAACTGTACATACGGCAAGGATGATGATGGATAGATCAGACTTGTTGACGGCGCCAAGCTGCGTCCGGAGCATGGCAGCGCTGAACAAGCTCTCGACAAAGCTGTTGGCCACGGGCAATGTCCCCGGGTCGACGATACTCGAGGCAACAGAAAGGACCAGCGACATGATGTCCTCGATTGCGGCTTGGTCTGGCGGAGCGGGGTTGGTCTCGCTGGGCGGCGTCGATGCTCTGATGCGATGCCGCAGGACCTCGAGGTCCAGGAACGGGTACTGCAGGGCGACTTCTTCCTCGTAAATGTCAATGACGCGTATCCAAAGCTCCTTATCCAGCGGCGCAAAGGTGCCCGGGGCCGCGCCCGTCTTGCGGTGGTCGATGAGCTGCTGCATAATGTGCGAGCCAATCATGAGTTGCTGCTGGCGGCCGCTGCCAAAGAGGGACCGGCCCGGGCCGGGACTGAGGTCACCGAGGCGCTTCTCGGCGAGACGGAGGTAGTAGTCGGAGCTCCCGTGACGGGTCTGGGCGCTGGTCTCGGCGCTGTGCTGGGAGCGCGGGGGTGCGGGTGGTGGTTTCTTGACGCGAAATGAGTCTCGCTCACGGGGCTTGTGAGGCTCATTTGTGGTCTGCGAGTCTCGTTTTGGTTTGCTGGATTTGCTGAATTAAACATGTGAGCGCACGTGTACAGGATGGCGTGAGATGAATAGAAGGGGCCATGGAATAAAAGTCCGGAACACAAGGACAGGGTCGCGTGAGGTTGGTGATGACGTACGAAGTCTCATCTGTAGACTGGAAGCGTGTGGCGCGGCCGTAGACACACATGATGTCGCTGTCGCGGCATCTCTTGCAGGGCCGCTCGCCGCTGCATTTTGTTTTCCTTTGCTTGCACGTTCTATAAAGACGGAGATTAGAGAGTTAGCGGTGTGGTTGGTGATGAAGCCTCGACAGGCGGTTGATGAGTTGAGTTGTTGGCTGAGCTGAGGGCTCATGACAAGACAAAGCAGTTTACATACACACTGTCCGGAGTCAGCGGGAGATGCGTCAATTGGCCAGGGGTGGGAGGTTCCACGAGATCGGTCAACATACCAAGCAATGGCCACGTAGGGCGAGCGCTTCTTGCGTGACTTGGAGGGCGGGGAGCCGAGAGGTTGTGAAACGGGCGAGGGCATCTGGGCGACGGGTGACTGGGATCGCATGGTGACGGGAGGTGACGGTGGTGGTGGTGGTGGCGACGCCGGCAACGGTCGGGTATGGAGGGAATCGAGGGCACGAGCATGGATGCAGCCATTCACCGAGAGGCACGCGAAAGCATGCAGGGCTGGCCGATGCGAGGCGACAACGGTGATGGACGCGGTATTAACGGACCAAAGACAAGAGGCAAGATTTTTGCCATCTCCAGGTGCAGCAGGGCCTGGCAGCAAAAAGGTGCTTTGCACTACCAAACCGCTTGCGCGCGGGCAACAAGTGGAGAGTGGGTGGTGGGCGGGGCGGGGATCGGCGGCCGCATCGACAACTGATTCGACAGATTGGCCCAGCGCCAGCCAGAGCACCAGCAAGCAAGTACTACTCTGATAACAGACCTCACGATGCCGGTCCGAGTCGTAGGGCAATTTTGGCCTTTTTCTTTTTATGTATGAAATTATCTCCCTGTAATTTCGAGCAGCGATGCAGGTAGGGGGCGCTTGGCGGTGATTTGCTCCAAGTTACCGTAGACCCACTATATATAGCCAAATTACAGCGTTTTAATCGCTGTAACTTGCCGTTTTTTACAGCCGTTTCCTAGTGCATCCAGCGCCAACTTGGGTGCCAGCACCAGGCCGGTTACAGCGCTGTTTGAACTTTTTGTCCTGCTGCCGCTCGTTATCGTGCGGGGGTGGAGATACAAACAAAGCTCTGCTCAGACTCGCCAACACGACTAACCCTTTCTCAATCAAAGAAGATATGCATCTCCGAAACTCCTATTAGTAATGTTCTTTCTGCTCCGAATTCTTTGACACAAACCGTACCCATGCAATGACGTCCTCCCTATCCGGATTCCGTGCAACTATCACATTTGTACCCCTGAAAGCCCTGGTCGCACGACAAGCCCCCAATGCGCGGCCAACGACCGAACCAACTACAGTTTGACAGGCAAACTTGGCCCTCGCAAAGCGGCTCTTGGGAGTGAACGCCTGCATTAGTTGATGTCAAGGGTATCTATGCTCTCGAAGGAAACACGCTTTCATGGCTTGTTTGCACTAGTTTGTTCTTCTTACCAGAGTCCTCTCCATGCGCTCCCCCCCCCCTCTCGGGGTAAAAAGGTCAAATGCCACAACATCAGCCAGCTTCATCAAATGCCCGTCAGATCAGAGTCAACACTGTATCGTCGCAAATGGCCAGCGCTACTTCTTAAACTGGCTCTCAAGGGCCGTAGCCTAATGAGCGTAGACAGCCTCTGCAAGCTGTCGGCGGCCAAGTTGTCTTGTCTCTCCGATCTAGCCGGGTCCAGCGCTGCCGATTTGCTCGCCGTTGATAGCAGATGAGCCCTAAGCCGCAGATGGATCCATCATGGTGGAGGCACGAATCGATTATCAGATCACTCAGTGACGGAATCGGAACCGGAACCCGATGGCGAGCATAGCTAGTCCCCGATGATAGTCATGGTCGCCCTCGCTGGGGTGACCCTGCTGGAGCACGAAACGACCAAGTTTATCGCCCATCTACGCCCACGTGTAAAATAGGGAGCTCGAGGAAAGAGCAAGGAAAGTTACCGTCAAAGCGGTGGTCACTCTAGGGTGGCTGTCATTCACAACGACTGGAGAGAGGGTTAATAAAAAAAATAAAAAAAAATAAAAAAGCTCGGACGAAATCAGTGCTTGGCATCTGCTTAGCTGCCAAATCTTCGGATGTCACGGAGCTGATGAGGCAGTTTTATAGTTTTGCGGGGGAGGGGTTCGCCGTCCAGCCGGCAAGATAGGGCTGAGTAAGATTGTAAGATTTAGTTGTGGATAATGCCGCGTGCTGATAGTAATTCAATTGTATTCTATAGTAGGCAGGTGTCGATGACTTGTATGCGCCCTCAAATACCGCTCAATGCTGACCGTCTAGTAACCATGAACCTTGGGTGAGTGAAATATGCAAAACCAAAATAGTGGCGAGTGTCTAATAAATCATGCCCATATGCCAAAGAATGCGCCGTCCCAGTTATGTCTGTCCCTGTACATGCCAATCAAACGAAAAAAAAAAATCCATCTGCTATCAACTTTTCTTTCACATCACTTGCTCGCTTACGCGGCAGCCATCTCAATCTTCTTGCCCTTGACAGAGTTCCAGGGCGTAAAGACGGCACCGACCATGGACAGCGTCGCAAGCGCAACGGCCACGTAGAAGCAGTTGGTAATGGCCGTGTTGTAGGCGGAGAGGACCACGGCGAGCGCCTCACCCTGGAAGTGGGTGCGGGCGCCGGTGGCGCCGACATAGTTGACGGCGTCGAGGGTGAGCCCGGGAATGTTGGCGGCGGTAATGACCTCCTTGAGCTTGTTCTGGAAGACGTTTTGGGCGACACAGATGAAGAGGGCGCCGCCGAGGGTCTGCGCAAAGATGATGATGGCGGTGCCGACGGCGACGTCGGCGGCCTGGAGCGAGGCCTGCATGGCGACCATGGGCTGCTGCATGCCGAGGCCGACGCCGAAACCAAAGATGCACTGGTAGCCGATCCAGGCGTTGCGGCCGGAATCAATCTCGAGGGTGGATAGGAGGCCGGCGCCGACGGCCATGAGGACGGCCGAGGCAATCATGAAGGGGCTGTAGTAGCCGAGCGCGCTGACGAAGCCGCCGGATATCATGGACAGCACGACGAGGCCGAGAATCAGCGGCAGGCTCTTGATGCCCGAGTTGACGGCGGAGCTGCCCTGAATGGACTGGAACCAGATGGGCAGGTAGTAGACCATGATGAAGAAGGCGGCGCCGAGACAGACGACAAAGGAGGCGCAGGCCCAGACGGTGCGGTTCATAAAGATGCGCGGAGGCACGGTGGCCTTGTCCTTTTTCCAGATTTGAATGGCGATGAAGGCGGCAATGAGGACGGCAAAGACGACAAAGAGGCCGATGATGCGGCCGTTGCCCCAGGGGTAGCGCGAGCCTCCCCACTGGAGAGCGAGGAGCAGGGAGACAATGCCGGGGATGAAGCAAAAGGTGCCCTCGAGGTCAAAGGAGAGCAGCTGTTCCTGAAGGGACGTGTTTTTGAGCTGGGAGCTGGCTTGGGGCAGGTGCAGGAAGAGGATGATGAAGAAGACGGTGACGGCGCCAAAGGGCAGGTTGATGTAAAAGCACCAGCGCCAGGTGACCTTGTCGGTAAAGGCGCCGCCCATGAGGGGCCCGGCGACGGAGGCGAGGCCGTAGACGGCGCCGATGACGCCCATGTAGACGGGCCGCTGGCGCAGGGGCACGCTCCGGCTGACGATGAGGAGGGCGCCGGAGAAGATGCCCGCGGAGCCGAGGCCGGCAATGGCGCGGCCGATGATGAGCCCGAGCGAGGTGGGCGTGGCGCCGCAGACGAGAGAGCCGACTTCGAACAAGAGGATGGCGAAGAGGTAGACCCACTTGACCGAGTAGTAGGTGTAGAGCTTGCCAAAGATGAGCTGGACGGCGCAGGTGGTCAGCAGGTAGGCGGCGCCGTACCAGCCAATGTCTTGGACGGAGCCTCTGAACTCGTCGGTGATGCGGGGGATGGCGGTGGCGATGATGGTGTTATCCTAACGTCATGTAAGCTAAACTGATTCGTGAGGCTAACAACTAGTGTTTCATTTTGGGGGGAGCTTGGAACACGTATAACGTACCAAGGCGACGCAAAAGACGGACAAGCAGAGAGCAATGGTGATGAGGCCGAGCTTCCAGGCGACGGGGTACTCGACGCCGTCATCCTCGTCGGGAGTCGCTGGCGAGGCATCGTTGGCCGCAGCTTTTTCGTCGTCGACACTGATCTGCTCAGCGGCGGGCTGCTTCTCGGAGACATTGTGCAACGAGGCCGAGGCGGGTGTGCTGTCGAGGGTGGCCTTGTGGCGTGAGCCAACCGAGCCAACCTCGGTGGCGCTGTCTTCGGCGGCGCCCATTACAGCGGACTTGTGTGTTTAGAATGCAGCGAGCTTTGAGTTGCGAGTTTGTTGGTTTTGGGGGGGTTCCAGTCTCAACTAGAAGTGATCTGCGTCGTCGAAGCGCAAACCCCGTTTGTTGTCTTGAATCCAGCAATGTGTAAGAGGAATATCGAGAAAGGATCCGGGAGCGAGATCAGATGGAGGTAAAGAAGAAGAGATGCCAAGACTTGGTTTAAAAGAAGAGGGTATCAAGAAGAAGAAAAATTAGAAAAAAAAAATGGCACTTGTTAAGCAGCGTTAAAGTAGACAGGGTAATAAAGGGAAGAAAAAAACATGCGCAATCGTACTCGCAAAGCTGAACTGGGTTGTCGGGTCCGTCAAGTACTCCGAAGTCCGCGAAGCTGCTGGCCCTGTCTCCGCCGCTAGAGAGCCTTGCGCGGACGATGCGCCTGATTCATCCGTTGCCAGCAAACAACCTGCTTTTATCATCATGGCACTAATAATCAGGTAATAAGGTAGGTAAGGTAGGTAGGTGTGGACGAGATGCTGGGGGAAGCGAGACGAGCTAAAAGCTGGCCGATCACTTAGTTTAACTGGCCAAGCCAAGGCAGCAAACTAGACCAGACCAGACGGAAGCAGTCGGGTCCGAAGGGTGCAGTGGGTCTTTTCTTTTTCTCTTTTTTTTCCCCTTCTTTCTCACCTCCCGATCCCTTGTGGTGGGGATTCTCTTACTTGAGGTTTGGTTGGTGCGCTGCGTACATGATTGAAATGTGATGAGATGAGAGTATTACTCACACGGGCAACAGGCAGAGTCATATCGGAAAGACTTGCGGGCAGCCAGTGACTCTACGAGTCTTCCGTACACCTTGTTGCTTTGCTCCACGAAGGTGAGCAAAATGTGAGTCAGTTTGTTCCATATTATCTGTGCAAGGCTAGCTGGCAAACATGATGGGGCGGATGAGATTGCCAAGGTTCATACTCCGTTATTTATCGCGTCTTTCCGCAAAGTGACAGACTTGGACGCCTTGTTCGTTCTGTGGCGGAGCCATCTTCTCGTACTTTTGGCCAATGACGCCTCGTCTGGCAACCCCTGACACGACGAGAATGGAAAGGGGCCGTTTCGCTCCCTCTTCACCCAAGTTACTGGTAACTAAATAAGCTTGCGGACTTTGCGGACGCCTAGTCCGAAGATGCACACATGGCGTTGTGAGAGGAAACATGTCGCGAAAGAAAAGAGAAGAGAGACTTGGGCGGTTTTCTGTTTTTATTTATAGAAGATGTGAAACCGGCAGGCATCTGCGACATGACCTGCCTTTTTGACGGAACGGCTAGGGAACTTCCGGCAGACCCAGCCCAGCCCAGCCCAGTCTCAGTAACTCCATAGTTGAGCCCTACGTTCCTACCTTACCTAGGTACTTGGGTACCTACCAACAAGGGTTCATCACACTCGAGCCTCCGGGAATGCAACCAGCCGAGGGAAACAGCAAGCAATGTCCTTTTGTAGGTACATCGAGAAGCACAACCAACTGAAATAGGGGATTTTTTATTTTATACACCCAACGTTGCACTAATGTCGTAAGCGTCGCTTTGAGGAAAAGACGTGGGTACCCGGTGCCTATATAAGAAGTGACCTGCTGTACCTAGGTAGGTAGGTACCTTTGGAAATCCCTTCAATGTTTGTCTGCAACCTGCCGCTGGTCTGTCCAAGGAATATTACTGGATACACCAATGATAAAGACTACAAAAAAAATGTATAGATCAAGGAAAATAAGAGAAAAGGAGAACAAGTACAAGGTTTTATATACGTCAGAATAAGCCAAAGTTACTTGCCATCTTACCTTGTGTTGACAAGCCGTAAAAGTTGAATGAGGCAGCATGCCGAAATTGGCGACCCGATTGAAAAAGGTCTTGCCTGCCGGCCGCATCTTCCCCAGCTGACCTCGAAAAACCCGCCTGCAAATAAGCATGCCCAAGGTAGTCAACTTGACCACCCATCACTCGGCGTCATTCTTTTCTCGTAGCATCAACTTTGCTCATTGCATGTCCTTGATAAGCGACGGGGCACCTGCACCATCGTTTATGCAACTCTCTTGATGGTGGCGGCTCGATTTGGTCCGAATTATCGCGGCTGCACGCTAGAGTAAAGCACCACACACGGCGGCTAATACGACTTTCTGACTGCAGTTCCGAAAAATCAGCGCAAGAAAAAAAGTAGGATTGACGATGGAATGGTCATACTCCAATTTCTAACTCTTGCTGCGGTCAGGGACATGACTGGTCAGGCCAGGTTGCGCGCTCGCTTGCTGGTAGTTGTCAAGTACCTATGGCGTACGGCATCGCCCATATTAGATCTGCCAGCTACCTTACTTACCCAGTTACATATATGATAGAATACCGTTTTCGCCCACGCCGCGAGTTTGGGCATGACATGTTATGCCAAATTGCCATGCGGTGCCAACACAGAACACAGGAGCTAACTTGCAACGTACAAACTAGCCAGTTGGGATCTTTGGCCATTTTCAATTCCACGTTGCGCGACACAGACCAGTGAGGGCAGTGCATGGCCCGAGCCATTTCGGGCCGCCGTTCCTTTTCGCTCTATACCTTATCTATGGTGCCGCTCCTTGCGAGGTTGTAAGCCGCAACTCTTCGGCCAAGCAACATGATGTTGTTTTGTAGTGGTTCAATCCGCCCGATATGCCTACCAGGAGATGCAAGTGGTCCGGTGCCGCTGTCCTGTGCAGCGATGAATGTCATTAGGGTGTTGTGTCTACCTTTTTTTCAAATACAAAAGGAAGCCTGATGCCCTCAGCAAAAATGTATTCATTCATTCATTCATAGTCGATGCTTTGAAATAGTCTCCTTTTCTTTCTTTGATACATCTCATATTCAAAAGTCACCATGCTGTCTTGTTCGCAGGCGACTATGAATATTCTTACTCTAGCCCTTACAGCACAAGCCGCATACACTGCGCAGCTGCTGCATCAGTTCCCCCGCCACGTACAATGGGTTGAGAACATGGCCCTGCGCCCAAACGGCAACATCCTGCTCACCACGTTTGATCACGCCCGCATCTATGAGCTCGATCCCAACCACGGAAATCCACCCCCGCTGGTCGCGACCCTGCCCGACGCCGATGTCGCCATGGGCATCGCCGAGACATCACCCGACGTCTTTGCCGTAGCCACGGGCCTTTTAAACAAGACGAGTCATCATCTCGATGGAACCGGCCGAATCGACACACTCGACTTCTCACGGCCCGACTGCCATGGGCGGCCCAACGTCCAGACGGTCGCGGCGCTGCCCCAGGCCAAGCTCGCCAACGGCATGGCAGCGCTGCCCGCGCACAGCCACTTGGTCTTGAGCGCCGACTCCATCACGGGGACCGTCTACCGCACCGACACCCGCACCGGCATCGTCGACGTGGCCATCCAGGACCCGACGCTGGCGCCCCACGATCACCCGGACCCGTTTTGGAAGCTCCTCGGCGTCAACGGCTTGCAGACGCACGGCGGATACCTGTACGTGACGAGCACGTCTGCGCAGTTCCTCGGCCGCTACCAGATTGATCCATACGGGAACCCGTTGAGCGCGCTGGAGATTCTCGTCACGTATGAGGCGCCTCGATGCCCAGACGACTTTGCGGTGGCGAGGGATGGCTCCGTGTTTGGCGCCGTCCCGCTGGATAGCGTTTCCAAGGCCACCCCAAACGGCGGTTCAGACGATTACGACGTGACGTTTCTTGTCGACCACGATGGAGCGCTGCAGAGGCCGACAGCGACCATTTTGAGCTTGGATGAGACGACGCTGTATGTATCGACAGGAGGCAGGTATGAGGAGGGCGGCAAGGGTGGTCAGATATTTGCTCTCCGCTTATCGTAGCTGACAACGCTGCGTGACTCTAAAGTCTTGTCCATAGACAAAAGAAAGAAACTCAGAATTAGACAATGGTACTGGTATATCGTGACGCAGACCCTGGCGTGGCTTTCTCAATCCTGGTCAATGGTAGCTTGCGCCGGCTATTATTCCCAGTAGAATGAAACGAGAAGTCTGTCAACTTGTCAAGGCCCACGTTTCTCGGTTATAAACAAAAGAAGCAGATGATGGTCCGAGTAATTTACAGTATTCCCTGCCCACTCCCAGCGGAGTCGGGGTCATACCTGCCAAGCTTCGTGGCGTCTCCAACGACTTCAGCCGCACTGTCAACTGTCCACCAACGAGTTTATTATGCGCCGTTTGTGCGCACGCTTCCGACAGCCGTCGAAAACAGTTTATGAGGCAAAGTCCAGGGGGAAAAGTATGTGTGTTTACCTCCTCCTTTTTCCATCAAGGCGTATTTCCGCCATCACTAGTCCCCCCCCCAAAAACAAACAGCCGCCCACTCCCCGCAGCGGCCCGTCAAGAGAGAAACCTACCTGCTGCTGTTTTTGAAGCTTCAACATTCGCCAAACACCCTTTTTTGCAGCGGTCCCACCATATCCCTATATAGGGCTAGTTGGATTTTGTTTATAAAAGAGCTGAAAAAGTGTCAATTATTACCATTATTAAAGCAGTCATTAGCAGCGGTCAGGGTCATGGCGAATAAAGAGGCAAACCTATGGATGATGTCGGGGAACCCAGATTCAGCTTAATGTTGATCTCTTTTTAGCAATTTGTCGTTTATTTTCACAACCATCTTTTCTCTACGGCCAAAGTACAATACTAGAATAAAAACTGAATTATAGTAGTGGTTGCCGTCGTTGGTGGTGACAACTGGCTCTAAATGTTTGCCTTGTCGACAGGCATTGCCAACATGGCAAGCTCTCACCACGAAAACAACCCTTTCAACAAGTCAGTCCCGTATCAGCACAGTTACCGCAAACGCATCCAGATGGCAACATTAGAGACCGCGATGCCGACGCCGACGAAGCAGTCGACGCGGCCATGGCGCCGTCCACCTTTGTCGCCAGTCCCGCCACCGACTACGGCCATGCTGGCGGCACAGATGAAGGCGCCAAGGAAGCCTTTACATACGGCAAGTCGGACAAGATTGCGGTCCCGACAGTCTACGAGTATCAAACCTCGCCGTATCCGCAAGTCGTCGGTGGCCAAGACATGGCCAGAAGCCAGAGGCCGACCCGGAACGGAGGATAGGGGTACCTGCTGCGCTGTCTGGGCAAGAGCCTCGGCCAAGAATATTGGGGCTACAAAGACGGACTTTTTATATCCCTCTCATTGTCGCGTGCGTCGTCATCGCCGCGGCGGTCGGCAGTGGTGTTGGTGGCGCGCTGGGATCCAAAAAGTCAACCTCGACCGGCCGCACCACTGATCCGGCCGCGACCAGTAAGTTATGAATACCTTTTTCAGTCAATCATCATCCGCGTCTTCTAAGCCTGTGCGTACACCAAGTCCCGCGTCCAGCTGGACGTCACCGTCCACGAAAGTCGATGCAACAACCACATCGTCCACCTCGTCGGCCCTGAGCGCAGCAGTCACCTTTCTCAACCAGACGAGTACGAGTTCAGGCCATTTCTTCCAGGGCTTCTCCGAGATCAACATGGTGGGTGCATACACACGAATTGTGTACGAGGTCGACGGCGCCGACTTTGCCTTTGAAATTCGCAGCTACCAATACATTGCGCAAAACACAAACTGCTGCCTCTCCTTTTGAACAAACGCGACGAGGCAGGGATGGCTCGGGTACGTCTGCGAGTCCATAAAGCAAAACGCCGCGGCGGATGCATTTTCGCGAGTCTTTGTTTGGTGCAGCGACAAGCGGACAGACGCAGTGGCTAGAGGACGATGCGCATAGGAAATGGTTCGGCCCAACATACCAATCAATACTTGTTTGTAGCATAACCTGACCCTTGTAGAGGGTGCTTAGCATATTTTCCCTTTACTGCCATTCTGCTACTTGACCGGGATCCGGAAGGGCTGGGTCCCGGTGCATGTACACACCAGGTGTTCACGGCGGGTGTCCCTTTAGTGCTCGAGAGTCTGTCTATCTGTTGATAATGAGCGTTAACATTCAGATAAACATGGGCATGTACGTACCATGCAAACTTGAGGCGAAACCGCTTTCATCGAGGCATTCAAAGAGTGCTCGCGTACGGGCTTCTTAGTACAACGCAAAGTGCCATGTTCAAAACACTCAACGAAAAACACACATGACTTCTATCAACACACACTTCAACAATCTAGTGAGCGAGTAGCTCGCAAATGTACATGAAATTCTGACGCGCGTGCGAGAGCTTCTTATCCAAGATATTCGTCCTGAATCAAGCTGTACCACGGCTTGTCATCACGCCATGAAGCCTCCATGAGCTTGCGTGCGCGCTTAACCTAATCATCATCAGGCGTCAGTAGTTGTCCACAATACCGTTGGCCCTTTTGTAGCAATTCATACCTGTTTCATGCCGCTCTTCTCCGCGCTCTTGAGCCGGGCAAGAATCAGCCTCCGCTGGGTAACATCACTTGTTTCGCATCCAGCGACGAAAAGCGGAAACAGGCAAGCTGTGTCAGCTTCCTTCTCTCTGCGTACATGTTGAATGCATTCCCATATTCTCTGGGCCCCGTCCTGAACCTCTTCATCATCAGAGCCCTTGCACAGAATGCGGCGCCGCAGGTACACGATGCCAGCCCAGTGGAAAGCCTGGCTGGCGGCGTCCATCTCCGTGAGGCTTCTCATGTCAACCTTGTTTTTTCGGACATGGTGGCAAACCTTGACGGGCTTCGTCATGCTCTCTTTAAATCTGCTCTCAAGGTCCAGTGCCGCCTGCATGGTGGCACCGTCTGGCCCCTCTGCGCCGGAGCAGCATCGAATCTGGGAAGCAAGCTCGACAAGGAGCTGTCCGCAGCGCGTGGTGAAACCCATCACGCAGTCAAATTCCTCTTCGTCGTCGACAGCGATCCTGTGCAGCAGGTCAAACGGACCAGTCTGCGGCGTGATGTCCTCTATGGGCGGGCTGAGGCTGACTTGACCCATGGTGTCAAGATACGAGAACCAACTGAAAATGAAGGAGAGCTCCTCATCCTTTCCATCTTTTGCGTGGATGCTCCGAACACGCTTGTCCACCAGACTGCGCGTGAGATTGAGGTGCTTTTGCCAGGGAATGTTGGCTCCAAAGGTACTTGGGGATGACTTCTCGAGCGATATCAGAAGCACCATTGAGAGGAGGATATCGTCCGGCAGCGGTTTGCTTTGGTCATCGAGATTCACTCTCAGGACAGAGAAAATGTCTTCTGCCCACTCGGCCATTCGCAATTCAGGTTCAATCATGCGCAAGACTTGCGACCGATGCACAGCTGCAGCAGGCGTCAGCTAGTAATGAGAAGGGAAAGGTAAATCAATCTTACCTGCGAAGGCTAACATCAGGCTCAGTAGAACATCACTTTGAAATGCAATAGCTGGCATAAAGTAGCTAAATGGATTAGCATCTTTATTGTGGTACGGTGCCAGGACTATGTTCTGTCAGTTGTAGTTCACATCTTTTAGACCCTGCTTCCTCATACCTTTCGCTGTGTAGTTGACAAAGTGGTCCTAAAAAGTTTGTTCAGCATGAGAAATACTATTGGGTATCCAATAAGTACTCACGAAGAACTGGCATTAGGTTAGCAAAGTGTCTTTGGAAACACAAGGTGCACCTACCATCATGTTGGTTTCATCTCTCAGCCTGCGCAGCCTTCTTGTCAGCATCTTTTCTCTCTGTTGTTCTTTTTCGGGTCTCTTACTTGTCTGGTATAGGAGATATCCCTTTCGGCAGCGAATTGATGGTTTGTTGGTATTCGCTGCTGATTATCCAGGGCGGGTTCCCGGTCGCCGTCTCTGCCTGTTCAGGGATCGTCTCAAAGCTTCCGCCTCTGATCAAGGGCGCGTTGACGTCTCCCATCGCCATCATCCATGGTTTTCCGCTCATGAGACACATCATGCTACAAGTGGGTGCGCTACTACAGCCGACTTGAGTCATGTACGACAGGCCAGTTGAGCATTCTACAGACCCGGCTCCTGTGCCATCAACGCCAGATCTTTGATCAGACGCCTCAGCAGTTGCATGATCCACCCATATCGAGTGAAGTGCCATCTCATCGCTGGTACAAGACGGAACTCTCGAGAGTTGTGGCGAGTTCAGGGTCATGCAACTCAGCATAGGCCTTGTGGTGTTCCATGCGCCAGACCACTTGGGATCTCCGGGAGACTGTGCCTGCTCTAGGTAATATGGCTCCAGCTGGCCGTCATTCTGTGTGGGTCGAGGGGCCATGGCTTCTTCGTTGGTCGATATAGTTGATGCGGGACTTTGTGCGGTGCCAGTGAACTGCGTGGTAGCCATGGTCGTATCTGTGCTCTCGCTGCCCATGGCGAATCGAATGTCCGCGGACGACCGTTCTAGGGAAAAGGCATCATCCATCGATTTAGCCTTCTTCTTCACCACGACAGATGAGCTCATGTCAGAGTCCCGGTGCAAGTCTTGAAAAAGAGTATGCTCAAACTCATAATGTATGGGGCCCGTGTTGGCTGAGTTCGGCTCGGTTGCAGAACGCTCAAGTGGCACGCCAATACTGTCGGCTGCGGAGGCGTCTACCAGAAATTCATTGCTGAACAGATTTGGCATGGGCAACGCCTCGTCGGTTTCATCAGCGCCGTTACGGCGCTTTATTCTCCGGCCTTCCCAGTTTAGCCTGATCTTGTAGTCACAAGTATCACCAGTTTTTGAGCAACTGTGTGAGAGTCAGTCCAACCGCGGCAGCAGCACAAGCCCGTAGTCGAGAGAAGACTTACTTTTGACAGATGGGTCGTTCCTCTCCGCACTTCACCTTGCGGGATTTGCAGGGCCTGCTTTTTGTCAAAAAGAATGCGAGGGCCGCATATAAGTGGCTACTCACCAGCAGCCGGTGCGGCTGCGTCGTTTTGGCTCCGAGGATCCCGAGGCTTTTGCGCGAGGCATCTCGACTGAACAGATTGAATGTTGAAATTCTGTATGTGATTTGAGTACTGGCCACCAAGAGGCACTGAGACACAGCAACAGGTGCAGCAAAGGCGACAGAGCGTGTTGGAGGGTGCACAGGGATTGAGCGAACAGCCACGATTGGCAGTCGAGATGGGGTTGGTCAGGTTCTTTATGTACGGCATGGATACGGAATCGAAAAAAATGGAATAATCTGGGAAAACCAGCCGAAACGGACACAAAGCCGTATTTAAAGCACATACAAATGAGCAACAAGAGACGGGACAAGAACATGGTGGGCAGAGAGTGACCCCAACCGACAGGGGTCTTGATTCCAGCTGGCTGGTGACACTTGCCTCACTTTTCAGCCAATGGGGGCGCTGATGATTTAGATACTAAGCAGAATGCAACATGACAGCAGCGCGTGGTGTCAACCGAGCGGGGAGAGGCCCGTCTTTAGTCTTTAGAGGTCCGTCTTTTCCAGGTCGCTGCAGGTGCTCCTTGCCTCATCGGTGTCAAGATGTTGGCACTGACTGGCAGAATAGCCAGGAACTCGCAGGACTAGGTAGTAATAACCCGGCTCGTCGCGGTAGGTGGGGGAATAGCCAGGCTTCACGCTAGCCACCGTGGCTGAAGACGCTATTTGGCTCAGCTCGGTGACAGCATGGGAGCCTGTAGGACGGTGAAACATGGAATGACCAGTAACAGGCGTTGCGACGGGCCCAGGGCCGGTGGTTCTCGTGGTTTTCGACAAGCGAGTTTGCCGATGATAATAGTTTGACATGCGGATTCCGTCTCGCTTCTATTTTTGCATCTATTATCCGGACTACATGACGTCAATGTTGAGGATTTTAATGTCTTCCTCGGGCTTCTCTTTAAAGGTGCGCGTATTTTCAATCTTTTGAATCACGTCAAAACCTTGGGTCGCGCGACCAAATATTGTATGCTTGCCATCAAGCCACGGCTGCAGGCACATGCTCGGTTAGCCAAACGTGGGGTTCCGCTGTAGGCAATGAAGTTTTGAAAATAAACAGGAGCGGGAAAAAGAATCTGCAGGATCATCCCGAGCGGGAGGGAGGTAGCGTGCCCACTTACCGTCTTTTCCGTGGTAATAAAAAACTGACTGCCATTGGTGTTGGGCCCGGCATTAGCCATGCTGACAGTGTAGGGCTTGTCGTGCTTGAGACTGCTAAATTCATCCGCAAACTCACGTCCCCAAATGCTCTCGCCGCCCGTGCCGTCGCCGAGCGGGTCGCCGCACTGGATCATGAATTTGCGAATGACGCGATGAAAGATAGTATTGTTATAGTAGCCCTGTTTTGCGTGCGTGACAAAGTTCTCGACCGTTTTCGGTGCCGCATCAGGAAAGAGGCGTAGGTGGATGTCACCATAAGTAGTATGGAGCACCGCAGCACTCCCTGTCTCTGTTTTCTTAGCATTGACCTCCTTCTCGCGACCGAGCATGGTAGGCCTTTCATTCTGCACATCGCGCGTCGATTTGGATATTTCTTGGTCATTTGTAAAGAGATAGAAGCGGACTTTGCCCGCCGCCGTGGCAACGAGCAGAGGGTCACGGGCTTCCGACTCCTGCAGCAGGGGGTTACTCGACGCACCCATCTCCACCGAGGTGACGCCCTTTTTCTGCGGCTGACCCTGGTAGACAGCCAAGTTGACGGCGCGTAGGTTGTCGTCCTTTCCATACGTCTTGACCACCTGATTCGTGTACGTGTTGAGGACTTTGATGCCCAACATGGAGCCATATATCAGAAAATTGCCTGATTCGTCAAAAATCACATTTGATCCCGCCCGCATGCTCTGCGACTCGACCTCGCGCTCCTGGGCTAACCGACGCCCGAACTCGACCTGATCCATTTTCTGGGACGCGCTCCCCGCCTGCTGCAAGTCTTGCATGGCCTGCAGTGACTCATCGTAAGTACGATGCAGCTTGGCGGAGGCAAAATCGAACAGGCGAATCTTGCGATCAGGAAGCGAGAATGCGGCAAAGCTTTTACCCTGCGGAGATATCGTGATGCATGTCGGCACAGATTTGGCCTTTTTAAAGTCGAAAAGGTTCGTCGAGCTCTTGTACTCGAAGACTCCCTCGGGCTTTTCGTATGTCCCGCTCGGCCGCCAGTACTCGATCATGCCACCCTCGTCGGCAGATACGACACAATCGTAGCTGTCATTAAATGCCATCAGATGGACAGGGTTTCGGTGCAACCCCTTTATGGTATGGATCGGCTCCTCCTTGTCCCCCCTGCCGTCGTACAGGTGTACGAGCGGCTTCCCCTCTTGGGACACGGCCAGTAGGGGAAACGAGGCACCCTTCTTGTGCACCCAGCACACGCTTTTCGGGGCGTAGCTCAGCGTGATCATGGACAGCAAATCAAACGTAATGACGTCAAAAATTTTAATCGTCTCATCCGCACCTGCCGTAGCAAAGCTTCGTCCGTCCTGGCTGACGGCGACAGCCTTGATCTCGCCATGATGGGCGCGAAACTCTTTGACAAACTCGATTCCCTGTGCAATCTTCTTCCAAAATTTCACAACCCCGTCGGCAGACGAGGTGATGAGAAACTCTGTCAGCGGCGTCCACGTGACAAAGGAGACTTGGTCCTTGTGCATGAGGGACCGAGAATATCGCGCCGAGGCGGGCAGGGCCGCCACGTAGAGCTTTTCGTAGGGCAGGACGCGTCGCTTCTTCTTGGGCGCTTCGGCAGAGGGCAGCTGAGGGCCCATGTCGTCATCGGAGGAGTCTGCGCAGGTGTATGTTAGTATTTGACGGCCTCATTGGACAGCAGGCAGGTCCAGTGGCAGGATGGCGTACCAGAAGCGTCATCTTGGAAGTCGGCGTGGCTTCGCTTCTGGGCCGCGCAATCGTCCGGGGCGCCGCCTGCCATGACTGCTGCGGTTGATAGTATTGGGTGAACGATGGCCTCGCAATTGGGCCGCCGAAATGCGACGGCAAGTCAGAGGGCACTGTTGTTGCAGGTAAATTTGGTGACGAGTAAAGTGTTGATCCGACAGCATTTGGGCTGAGACCTGGAAAGTTTTACTGGAGCAAACGGCCAGGCCTGGTCGCCTGAGGAGTCAGGACTGAGGTACGAGATGTGGGGTGCTGCAGCTCTCCCAATTAAGGGCAAGGCACAACATGGTGACAGCTACCCTGCGCCGGTCGGACATGGCGATTTCAATCGATCTCAGGGTTCTTTTGTCAGATTAAATGCACGTTCGTCCAGTTGATGAATTCTAAGCCACTTTGCCATTTTTAGAACCAAAAATGTCCGTGCAGTTGCCGTTGTAAAACAGCGAAATGCACGTCTGTATCCAGAGCCACGCCGTCCCCCGGACTTTTAGCACCAATATTCCGCCGCCTCCGCGAAAATGCTAGACCAGGTAGAACGTGCGCGATGCCATCAATGCCGACACTTTTTACTTTTCTGCTTGCATGCGCTTCAAGTATATTCTAACCAGCGTTTCATGATAGACATTTAGACTTCACATTGCTTCATGCGCAGACCGACACAATCATGGCTCAGCATCCTCTCCAGAAAGCAGACTCACCTGCCCGCGGCTTTTCCCTACTGTGGCATCTTGTCGGCATCGCCTCGTTCATGTCCAGCTACAAGTTTCTGCTCGGATGGAAGACGCCCGTGAGCGAGTCCTACGGCTGGCACCTGCAATTCCTCACCATCATCGCGCTCACGCTTTCGTTCCTGACCTTTGCCGTCGCGGTCGTGGCCGACGTGACGCGCAGCGCCACCATCTTTGGCGTCAAGAACTCGCTGTCCATTGTGGCCACGCCGCTCAACGTCGTCGTCACGACCCTCTACTATGGCATCTCTGCCATTGACCCGGAGCTCGTGGTCCCTCCCGAGTTCAGGATCCCGCTCGCCGTGGACCTCGGATTCCACTTTGCACCGGGCCTTCTCCTGGTGTTTGATTACCTGGTGCTCAGCCCGCCATGGACGGCTGGCGCGCCCGTGGTCATGGGCCTCAGCACCAGCATTGCGTTTGGCTACTGGTACTGGATTGAGCTTTGCTACAGCAAAAACGGCTGGTAAGTTTTGCGCCCGGTGGCGGCGGTGCGCCTTACCTCGGCTAACCCGACCAGGTACACCTATCCCATCTTTGCTCTCCTCAACACTCCGCAGCGCATTATTCTCTTCACCTTTTCTGCTGTTCTGGTTACTGTGGCGTCATCGGCTCTCAAGATTGTTTACACCAAGCTCAACGGGCCGGTTGTAGCTGTAGCCAAAAAGACCAATTAGGATTTTTCGTGCAAGTATTGGATATGTAAATTATTTGCATTGTGCACGCTACTTCTATTGAAACATATAGTAATAGCAAGATACCTCCCCCCTGACCTTACCTTGATATACAATCTGCGCCTAACAGGAAACTCACAGGTTTGATCGAATATCGCCAGGGTGTGATATCCTTGCTAGCCTGGAGGGCTTGAGCTCTGATATGTTTTTGACTCCAGAAAGACCCATGGTAATGTCCAAATCGGCGAGAAGACTAGCCATGACGGCATAGGCGCCGTCCCTACCGGCGATGCCCAGTCCGTAGACAACGGGCCGGCCGACAAACACGGCCTGCGCGCCGAGACAGAGAGCCTTGAAGATGTCAGCCCCAGTGCGGATGCCAGAATCCATCATGACGGTAATTTTGCTACCCACGGCCTGAGCAATGCCGGGGAGCGCATCGAGACTGGAAATGGCGCCGTCAATCTGTCGGCCGCCGTGGTTGCTGACAATGATGCCGTCGAGTCCGTGATGGACGGCAAGCTTGGCATCTTCGACGCTCAGGACGCCCTTGACAACTATCGGACCATCCCAGTACTTGCGCAGGATGTGAATTTCCTCCCACGAGCGCGTGACGCCGGGGACTATCTCGCTGCACCAGTACATACCCGCCAGGACCTTGCTCTCCTCGGGCGTCTGGCCGTCAGTCATCTCGGCAAATTTGTGTCGAAAGACAGGATCTTTGAAGCCAACCTCATCGCCAACACCGACGAGGAAGGGGATATTGGCCGTGTCAAGATCACTTGATCTCCACGCCACGGTCCATCCGTCCAGCGTTACAACTAGCGTCTGGAAGCCGTTCTTCTTCGCCCGGCTCAAGATGGAGGCGGTGATTTCCTCGTCTAGAGGCCAGTATAGCTGAAACCACTTGTCGCCCTCGGGGCAGGCTTCGACGAGCTCTTCGATGCCCGTTGTCGAGGATGTGCTAAGCGTGAAGGGGACCCCTAGCTCCGCGCTTGCCTTGGCGGTGCCGATTTCTTTGTCGATGTGCATGGTGCCTTGAACACCCAATGGTGCCATAAGAAGCGGCGATCCTAGAATCCGCCTTAGACCCAGCAAGCCCCTGATACACTTGTTGTACAGTCAAATGACTTACTGTACTTTTTGCCAAACAGAGTCACGCTAAGATCTCGATCTCCCGTGGGTCGCAGCATCTGGGGGATGATCTTCCAAGCACGAAATGCAAGGCGATTCGCTTGCAAAGTTGCAGCTTCCCCCGCAGAGCCGCGAATAAACTCGAAGCCCTTGCGGAGAACCATTTCCTTCCGAGCTTGTTCTTCGAGGAGGTTAGGGTCCGTCGTCACCTTGGGAAGAATTCCCATGACGACGCCCTGTTCCAGGACGGTCTTGACGTGGTTCGCATATGGCATCGGCTCGTGATGGTTGCTGTTTTGAGACATGGTTTTCGGGGAAGAAAAAGGAATGACGAAAATGTGTATTCAGGGCAACAAAATGCAAAGGAATCAGTGACGGGTTATAACGGTAGAAGTAGCCAAAGAATGAGGGCGAAGCCTCGGCTTCGTCACATTGTTAGTCTCGTGTTTGCTTGAGACCCATTGTGCATCAAGCACTTGCCCCTACTGGCCTCATGCGGAATTGATTGGTACTTTGCGACAGGGCGATTTTTCTCAATCCTGTATTTTCTGTCTCTTCTCCCTTGCTTCAGTATGCTAACTTCTGTTCGGCCTGCCACAGCCACAGCAACTGCCTTGAAGCACCAAGCGCAAAAAGACAGCATTGTGCACTCGGAACAAGCATGCGTACTAAATTAAACGAATGCATAAATGCGGAAATAAATTCGGATCGAGCAGCCGACCAGCATCCGAGGCACTCGGGGCACAAGGGCGTTGTGGCGTTGTTAGTTGGTGTGTGTGGCTTTTTCGTTTGTCTCTTGTTTGTTGCTTGATTTTTAATGTCTATACAACTCCCATCGCAGACGAAGGCTCCCGCCGCATGTTGATAATTCCTATGAGAGGCAAGCTGCGCCCGCTGGGCGTTCAAGCTTTGCTAATTTTGATCAATAGGCTTTCCTGGAGTGATGAGTGGCCCATGGACCACTGGGCCTTGGTGACAGTTGTTGGTTTAGTTTAGCCTGTCGCCATCACGACTTAGATCAAACACTTGAAAATCACCAATGGTATCGTCACGTTTTCAGCTTGACTAGGTCTCCTCTATACTCAGCCGATTAGCTAATGTTGTAGTCAATTACAATAGCCTCCTCGCCAACTCCTCTCTGTCAATCTTAGCAGCTTTGGAGAGTCGAGGCTGCATGCATCCATATCAGCTAATCTCTTCACTGCATATTTGTGCACAGACTCATCTATGGATTGAGACGTCTAGCAAAAGCTCATAAACAGGTGTATGCGCATCTTGGTGCGTTCGTCCTGTACTCGCCGCTGAACGTCGCATAACGTTGCCTACAGCTTTAAAGTACAAGCCAGAACCGGGCTTGTGTGTAGACTATCGCGAGTCAGACTATCACGTCGAGCTTTGCTAACAGGAGCTTGATCAGCCAAGTGGCGCCTTGCATTCAAGACGGCAGAGCGTGGCCGTTGCCGAAGGAGTGGCTTTGACAGCACGTCATGCTACGATCGATGCCGTATAAAAGTTTCGTCCGATGTCTTTTAATCTCTTATCATTTAGCGAAAGGTATCAACGTGGCGACCGAGCCGACGGACCAAGATATCGGTGGTGGCGTAGCACACCATACCAAGCGCAGCTGTACAACTGTGTCATGCAGGTCCTTTCACTGTAATAGTAATCGATAACATCTTCAATCATTGACGTAAAAGGTCTGGGAGAGGCAGATGGACGGATGCACATTCCAAAAACGAGGATGTATGTGAACATGTAGCAAGCATGTGGCTGGCTGCTGCCCTGCCAAACAAGACAGAAGTTAGACGAGCAGCTTTGCCGGCGGGAGCAAATACATGCTCGTTAGCAGAGATACTACTGATAAATTCGATGAGATATAGCCACAATACGACTTGCAGTAGTAAACTCGGTCGTGTAGTCGGAGGTCAAATTCACGTGAAATGAACTGAAGGTTTTGGTATGACTTTTGCGACCCATGGTCGGGTCAGTGCAATCGGGCTATAAATCGGATACAACGCTGGGGTCAAATAACCTCGAGTTTTCTGGCGAGGCCGAGAGCGCCCGTGTAGTAGAGCCGCCGAGTCCGGTTTTCAAGTACACGTCAGTGCCGCACGACAGTGGTCGCAGAGCCCAGACGACGAAGTGATCGCAGAGATCGGCGTCAGCGCCAGCTTGTTCAATCAGCGACATTGAAGTTGCGCTGTGCGAGGAGGCCACGGCAACGTTTGGAATGCAAGTCGGCATCAGCGATCACTTTTTCCAAATTCGGTGGACATTCTCTTCTCGCTATAAAGCTTATTCCGCATCGGCAACAGACTAAAAGCGCGTCTGACGGTCAAGGATGTATTTAATCACCCAATCTTTTCCGAGATTGTGGTTGTTATATGCGAGGGGCTGCAAAACGCCATGCCCATGACATCGAACGGTGGTGGACAAAGCGAGGCAAGAGTCGGCGGGGCAAGCACCGGGTAATGAAATGGAAACGATGCTGTGTGAGGACTTCGCCAATGTCCTCGGCATGGATGTCGGAGTCACGGGCAACTTTTTTGACCTCGGTGGGGATTCGCTCATGGCGACAAAGCTGGCGGCGCGAATTGGGCGTCGATTAAATACTACGATATCAGTGAAAGAAGTCTTTGAATACCCAATTGTATTCCAGCTCGCGACCACACCAGAGCTGGCTCAGTCGGAAAGCGAAAAAGGAAAGCACACAACGTTGGCCGATTACACTGCGTTTCAACTCTTGTCTGTGGAAGCTTCGCAAGGCCTTATTCAGAACGAGATTGGCCCTCAACATCGGTTTGCAGATGGCGGAATTCAGGATGTATACCCAGCCACGCATATGCAGAAGGCTTTTTCATGCGACGCATCAACCGGACATCCCAAGCCTCTTGTGCCGTTCTACATTGACTTTCCACCTGATTCGGAGTGTGGTACTCTGTTCGAGGCGTGCTCATCTCTGATGAAGCGTTTCGTCATGTTCGGGACAGTGGTCGTGGAAGCTGCAGGCGAGCTTTATCAGGTCGTCTTGGAGCACCTCGATTTGACGATGTCGTCGAGACGGAGGATAACGTCCACGAATGATTTCGTAGACAGACTTTTGGAGGAGCCCGTCCATCTCGGGCAAACACTGATACAATTCACTATTCTCAAGCAGGCGTCTTCAGTACGAGTCTTACTTTGTCTTTCTCACGCTCTCTATGATGGCTTGGGTCTAATTAGAGCATGCCAGTGTACGACCTGGGCATCTCAGGAGAGGTTGAGCCGGATGGCGTGCACTTGATCTGAACTCGGGCTTGTGAAGATGTGCTAATTATGTGACAGCGGGGATTTGACCCGGAACAGGCGCCGAGTGGGTAGTGGGTAACTGGGGGTACAGAGGTACTTTTTGGCACTAGGCCCTAAATATTTAGGGCATGTGATGTTGCCCTTGATCATACCAGTAATACCAAATTAATAATGAGTAATGATCAGTGAATATCAGTACCAGTAGAGAGATGGAACCAAGCTTTTTACTCTTGATCGACCTGCCCACGTAACTTGTTGCCACCCTGACTGGCAGCGTAGGGCGAGCCATCGTATTTGTGGGAAGGTGGAGGGTATCACTCAGTACAGCAACACGACGGCCGCCCTGCAGCGTGACATGTAACGCATTTGTTATGCATGTGCTACCGACTACTCAGAACGCAGCATTTGTACCAGTCTGTACACGATACTCCGTACTCTGCAAATATTACTTGGTTTTATCAGTATGACAGATATCCGGCCCCAGAAAAGTCCGTCGCATGTTTTGAGACTAGGCTTGCAGGACGAGAGAAACATGTTTTTTTGGTGCCCGCACTGTCTTGGGATGGAAAGGACCGGAAATCTCGCAAGGGAGTGGTAGCGACATCTACTAGTTTGTCGGTCCCCGCTATCCATAGCTTGATTTGCTTTGCGGATGGGGCGATGGATGACCCCAATGATGGAACGAGTGACGTCGGCTACGTTGTCAAGTTGTCTACCAGTGTTGCCAGTGTTGCCCGTGTTGCCAGTGTTGCCCGTGTTGCCAGTACAGACTGCGGCTAACGAAGAAATACAGCAAACTTAAAAAATAAAATAAAAAAATAGTGCGAAGCGAGGTCCCGATTTAGAGACATGGTCGTCGATCACTTCAGGCATTTGGGCCGACTCCGCTGTGAACAAGGCGTGTGCGCGTGTCTGTGGCGGCGCCAAGTAAACAAAAGAACAACGAGGGCAAATACGAGGGACAACACTGGGCCTGGAAATAGCCACAGATCGCTGATTCCAGTGGTCCCTCGGTTCATTATTCATGCGCATCAATTGTTGCAAGTTTGCTGAGTTTTCTCGATTTTTTTTTTGGACTTGCCTGTTTGGTACGGAATAGCGCAGCCGGTCGGCCCATCGCGAAATGATTGGGCGAGAAAAAAAGAGTGCTGGTAATAAATAGCAAATGAGCCAGGGGATTGGCTGGAGCCTGTGCAAACTAGTTTAGCCAGGGGAGGGGGCAAAGGCCGCCATTGTAGCGTGAAGTTGGGGGAGCTCATTTCGAATTTGCATCCCAGACTGAAAAGAAGCAAAATCTCTCTCCCCAGACAAGCCTCTCCTGGGCCAGACAAGCCTCTTCAGACAAGCCTCCCCTGCGTGCATCTCGAAAGAGAGACAAACAAGGAGCGGCGGCACAACGGGAAGCTTTTTTGCTCGAGCTCTGGGGAAACGAGCTCTCCCAGGTGCCAGCCCCCCCCCCTCCCATGTCTCCAGCTGGCGCTAACAAACAGCTAATTACAATGCCATCACACGCTTGGCCCGCAGGAAATATCCGTGCCTGCAACCCTGCCATCTGCGAAACGAAAAGGTAGTGTAGTTACATGCTGGTACACAGACAACGGGTTTGCGATCGACAAATACTGGTACTGGTAGCTCACAACGCCAAGGAGGTGCTCAACACCCTTGAAGTCTTGGAACGCCCCAGTCCGACATAGTTACAATTTAGCCCTTTGTTGCGGGTAGTCGGTGCCTTGCAACGGGTCCAAGCTTGTCATGTTAACGGCCTTCTGCATGGAGACCTCGTACTATTGCCCACCTGCATTCGCCCCCCCAGAAATGTGTCGCCCAGTCACACACCCAATTCAGGTTGGCGGTGGCGCTGCTGAATGTACCGAGTAGTCATGATACGGCGCACAAAGTTAATATAACTAGAGGCCCAGCCCGCGTCCCTCCCCGACGTGCCCCCTTTCCCCCTTCCACATCCCCGTACCGCTCATACATTCGTTATATCAAGACATTCGTTGCTTGTCGTTGCCTCTTTTTTTTTTTTTCTAATCATCGTCTAATACCCAAATACTACCAACCTAATACCATATCAAAATGCGCTTCACTGCTGTTCTCGCTCTCGGCGCCGCCGCCGCCGTCTCGGCCCAGTCCTCCACCACCAGTGCCTGGGCCCCCTCCTCCTCTGAGGAGATATGCCTGCAGAACTGCGGCAGCGACATCAAATGCAAGGCTGGCTGTGTCGGTGTACGTATCCAACCCTCACTACACGAGTGGCTCATTTTTGCACATGCGCGAGGCCCAGACCTGTCTGGGCAAGCAGGGCATGATTTTGCCCAAGGCCACTTACAGACAAGCCCCCGAACCCTACTCTACTCCTAATCTGAACTCCTGCTACCGCCTTCTTCCTTTCCTTGCTCCCGAATGACTGACTGACACATTTCTGTAGGTACCTGCGCCCAACGAAGCCGGGGCCAACGCGACCACCGCCTGCGTCGCCAAGTGCCCCCAGGGTGACGGCAGCCCTGCCGACACGAAGAAATACGCCGATTGCAGCGCTGAGTGCGTCAGCCAGAACTATTTCAAAGACGGATCTGGCACTCCCGACAACGGCTCTGCCGGTAACTCTGGCGGCAACTCTGACTCCAGCGCCAGCAGCTCCGTCGCCGCCACGGCCTCTAGCGCCGCTTCGAGCGCTGCTTCTAGCGCCGCCTCTAGCGCCAGCTCCCGAGTCAGCGCCGCCTCTGGCTCTGCCTCTAGCTCTGCTGCCTCTGCTTCCCAGAGCGCCTCCAGGACCTCGGCCGGCTCCTCGGGCTCGTCGACCACCTCCGCCAGCTCGACCGCTTCTTCTACCCAGAACGCCGCCGCTGGCCTGACTGGTGTCTCCGCCGCCGGCCTCGGCCTCGTCGCTGCCCTCTTTGCTCTGTAAATAATGCCGCGTCTTGTTTCATTGTCGTTAATTTACGTTGGGCTACGTCACGTGCTATTGGTGTGGCGTGAGGATGTAATGCGATCTGGATGTTTCAATGGCAGCAAGCCAGGGGTGGACTGGCAAGTCGTACATGGCAAGTCATATATAGTTGGTTGATCTGGGGTCGCAATCTGTGGCGCCAAGCTTCATACATCACGGTTCATCTCTGGACTTTCTCTCCTCTTTAGCTTGTTCGCGAATAGCTCCATCGCGTGTGAGTACACTCCTATACACAAATTTTGTGTGAGGCAAGTTGCCGTCCTGTAAACCATTTGAGTGCCGAAAGAATGCTACCGCAACTTGCAGTGGCCAAGCTATCTTCTGTGGACGTTTGGATCGTAGTGTTAAATATTCACTGCGCTGCTTTCGACGACGATCTGGGATCTCGAGATGCAATGTCCGTGCCAGGCTGGGCTTTCTACGACAAGTCACTTGACGGGTGTAATTACGGCTCTTGACTCTTCCAATCTGGTAAACGTCGAGCCACGATGCATCGACGACATCTAGATTATCGAGGGCGATTAGCAGTCGTTCCTGGCCAAAAAGCAAATCGTCATCAGTGGCATGCCATCGGGAGCTTTGCCCAGGCGAGCATTCTAGTGTGGAGAGCCGGCCGAGTGGTTGTGGGACAAATTTTGGAAAGAGGTTGATAAAGAGAACCTGGAAATGGGCCCCTTACTAATCTTGGCCGACGTGTGTTTTGCAGTTATTAGACAATGGAAACGCCCACAAGCGCGTCTCTGTTGAGTGCTAGACTCGTCCGCGACACTCTGGGTAGACTTGATTTGGCAATTAGTATTGATCATGCGCGACATCTGTCCATTGAGTGCCTCACAGGTAGGCACACGTGGCCTGGAGAAGTCTTGAGGTGAGCCGGACGTGAGCGTGCTCCACTAGAAAGGCTCTTTGGGGCAGGTAGTACGGTACGTACCTACTTAGCGGCTGGTGCTCCTACCTTTCTAGGCATAGGTATTAGGGAAGAGCCTAGCAGTCAGCAGCAGCCCAGGACAAAGAATTGCTACTATCAGTACGTTAGTTATTAAAGACAGAATTAGTAATAGTGTTTGCAGCAGCCAACAAAGTTCAATGTGCATTTTCGTCGTATCAAATCCGGTCAACACGGACCCATCGCACTCTGAGCCGGCTCCTAGGAGCGGGTTTCGACAGCCTTCTACGGAGTACCGTCATCCCAGCCAAAAGGGTCACTGGAGACCAGGTGTCTGCCGCCGTAGGGCTCCTGTAAATGCGCTCTGGGATACCTGCGCCACAAGGCGACTCGCGCTGAGAAGCCGCTAAAACTATTATTAGGTACCTAAAGAGATCTAAAGACACACCAAAGATGCACCAAACGAGTACCAACGAGGCACCAAAAAGAGCCAAAAGATGGCAACATTCAGGTCCCCACCTGGTTGGAGCTCAACCAACCCCCGCATAAATTGTAGGGTCCTCAAATCAACGTGTCCTTTCTGCCAGTATAGCTTTCCTCATCTAAGACCGAATTCCTTCATCGTTTGCCTCTTCCCTTCCATCTCTCTTCTTCTGTTCAACCTCGCCCTTCGTATTTCTGTCTGCCCTTTTGAGCGCTGGGTCGTCATCGGCACATTTTTGCCCATCTGCCAGTTTCTCTCTTGATATCCCCCTCTTCTGTCCCCCCTTTCCCTGCTCATCTGTCCACCTTGAGCCATCATGAAGTTCAACTCTGTTGCCGCTGCCACTGCGGCCGTCGTGCTCGCTGGAGTCGCTCACGCGGACGAGGCTGAGGCTTCGCCCGTTGCCATCGAGCTTCCCACCTTCACTGTGAGTCTGCCTCGTCTCAATGACAACAGTCGCGTCGTTGCCACCGCCTGCGAGCTAAAAGCGCACCTCGCTGACTCTACTCTGCTCTAGCCCACCACCATCAAGGCCGACTTCCTCGAACAGTTTACCGATGGTTGGGAGAAGCGCTGGAAACCTTCCACCGCCAAGAAGGATATGAAGGGCGCCGACAAGGAGGAAGAGGAATGGGCCTACGTCGGTCAGTGGGCTGTTGAGGAGCCTACCGTCTACAAGGGCGCTGAGGGCGACAACGGTCTCGTCGTCAAGAACCCTGCCGCTCATCACGCCATCTCGGCCAAATTCCCCAAGAAGATTGACAACAAGGGCAAGACCCTCGTCGTCCAGTACGAGGTCAAGCTTCAAAGTAAGTTGAAGTCATTCAATCCATCACCGCACAATCGCTGACCCGGCTTCGCAGACGGCCTCGAGTGTGGTGGTGCCTACATGAAGCTTCTCCGCGACAACAAGGCTCTTCACCAGGAAGAGTTCAGCAATGCTACTCCCTACGTCATCATGTTTGGTCCCGACAAGTGCGGCCACACCAACAAGGTGCACTTCATCTTCAATCACAAGAACCCCAAGACTGGCGAGTACGAGGAGAAGCACCTCACATCTCCCCCTTCGGCCAAGATTGTCAAGACAACCGAGCTCTACACTCTGATTGTCAATCCCGACAACACCTACGCCATCCGACAGAACGGCGAGGAGGTCAAGTCTGGTTCTCTTCTCGAGGATTTCTCTCCTGCCGTCAACCCTCCCGCCGAGATTGACGACGAAAAGGATACCAAGCCCGAGGACTGGGTTGACCAGGCTCGCATTCCTGACCCCGAGGCCAAGAAGCCCGAGGACTGGGATGAGGAGGCTCCCTTTGAGATTGTCGATGAGGAAGCTACCAAGCCTGAGGACTGGCTCGAGGAGGAAGCCCTCACAGTCGCTGACCCCGAAGCTCAGAAGCCCGAGGATTGGGATGATGATGAGGATGGTGACTGGATCGCCCCTACCGTTCCTAACCCCAAGTGCGCCGATGTCTCTGGCTGTGGTCCTTGGGAGAAGCCCCTGAAGAAGAACCCCGACTACAAGGGCAAGTGGACCGCCCCCTACGTCGACAACCCCGACTACAAGGGACCTTGGGCTCCTCGCAAGATCAAGAACCCTGCCTTTTTCGAGGACAAGACTCCCGCTAACTTTGAGCCCATGGGAGCTGTAAGTTTTCTTTTTCTTTTCTCAAACGCCAACGACTTTAACTGACAATTCTTAGATTGGTTTCGAGATCTGGACTATGCAGAGTGATATTCTCTTTAACAACATCTACATTGGTCACTCGGTCGAAGACGCTGAGAAGCTTGCTGCCGAGACGTTTGCTCCCAAGCACGCCGCCGAAAAGGCCCTGGCTGAGGCTGACAAGCCCAAGCCTGAGGACCCCAAGTCGCCCTCTGACCTCAAATTCCTTGATGACCCTGTCCTCTACGTCCGCGAAAAGGTTGACCTGTTCCTTACTATTGCTCAGCGTGACCCCATCGAGGCTGTCCGATTCGTCCCCGAGGTCGCTGCTGGAATTGGCGCCATTCTCGTCTCCTTCATTGGTCTTGTCCTTGCCCTCATTGGCTTCGGCAGCGGCCCCGCTCCCGCTCAGGGCAAGAAGGCTGAGAAGAGCAAGAAGGAGGAAGGCTCCAAGGCCACCACGACCGGTGCCGATAAGGGCAAGGGTGAAGCTACTAAGCGTAATACCCGTAGCCAGAACTAGAGCACATGTACAGTTCTGAGATGGAGGTGAAGGGCAGTAAAAGACATGACGAGGCGGAATACCAAAATGAAATTACCTTGATTACAGCTGGAAGTTAAAATGAAGCCAGATGTGTACGTTTGTACGACGCAATGTTTTAAGCCATCAAGTAGGAGCTGTGTGGGGATGCTGGGGATGCTAGTTGGCAATTGTGCCAGAATTAGAAATTAAGAGATGTGACCTAGTTGATTTACATAATCTCGGAGAAGGATTGCTGAAGACATGTTGATGTGTAACTTGTCAAGATGAGATATGTAACTGTAAAGATGAGTTCAAGATCGCCACGCTTTGCAAGTGACCCAAGGGTTCCCAAGAAATACCAGCGCATTGAAATTGCTCCGCTTGTCCCACCTTTGAATCAGATCTGGGTAGATGCGCCCTCTGGCCCCTGGGCAACTTGGTGGGTAGCCCGCGCGGTGCCTACGAAGTCGTCATGGTAGCTCACGACCAGCCAACAGGGAGAGAGTCAGTCAAAAATGGTGAAGCCATCGTGGGCAGAGAGCCAAGCGACGCCCCTCCCCCGTCGTGCCGGTAACGGAGGAGAAAGAGTGAGACGGCCGCTGCATTCAAGTACAAAACGGGTTGCGCCCTCGGCCACTGCGGAAGCCGGCGGCCTAGCAAACTGTGTGGGTGAAGATGCTGGGGGGGCCCCACAATGTTTCTCTGCTACCCCCGACCGTAACCGCGCCTTCTGGTACTTGCAAACCGTTCCGACCCCACGGCCGGTCTGGACAAAGAACAATCCCGCCCCAGACAAAAAGCCGCCACAGGTCCTCCTCTTTTCCTGTTCTTTGCTTTTCCAAGACTATTGTAGGTTGTTTTCCTCTAGGCATCTTCGCCATATCTTACAATCCTTCTAACGATTGGAGCCCCGATCGTCTCCGTTGATTGTAAAGATGCGTCGGCTCATCTCCCGCAGCGTCTCTGTCAGCGTCGCCACCCGCTCGCCCGCCTCGTCTGCTGCTCCTCGCTCCTCGCTCGCCGCCATGTCGTCGTCGAACAAGAGCAGCCAGGCCGCCGTTGCCGCACGACGCATTCACGCCACGGCCAGGCAGATGCGTCCTGCCACCACCGCCGCCGCCACTCTGGCCTCGACCGCCACTAGCTACCCGACGACGCACGACAAGATCCAGCCGGTCGAGGACACGCCGTACTTTGTCGACAACAAGTTTGTCCAGTCCAAAGCGTCCAGCTTCATTGATCTGCCCGACCCGGCCACCAACAACCTCGTCACCCGCGTCCCGCAAATGACCGACGAGGAGATGAAGGTCGCCGTTGCCAGCGCCGAAAAGGCGTTTGAGTCGTGGCGCAACACGTCGGTGCTGTATCGCCAGCAAATCATGTTCAAGTTTGTCGCCCTGATCCGCGAGAACTGGGACCGCCTCGCCGCCAGCATCACCCTTGAGCAGGGCAAGACCTTTGCCGACGCCAAGGGTGACGTCCTACGTGGTCTGCAGGTCGCCGAGGCGGCCTGCGGCGCCCCCGAGTTGCTCAAGGGCGAGGTGCTCGAGGTCGCCAAGGATATGGAGACGAGAACATACCGCGAGCCATTGGGCGTTGTCGCCGCCATCTGCCCTTTTAGTAAGACGAACATGACCATGTATAAATGTCCGGCCCTTGCTAACTGATCTACCAAGACTTTCCCGCCATGATTCCTCTCTGGTGTATCCCCATTGCCACCATCACCGGCAACACCCTCATTCTGAAGCCCTCGGAGCGCGACCCCGGCGCGGCCATGATTCTGGCCGAGCTCGTGCAAAAGGCGGGTTTCCCCGACGGCGTCGTCAACGTCATCCACGGCGCGCACAAGACGGTCGACTTTATCCTCGACGAGCCCGCCATCAAGGCCATTAGCTTCGTCGGCGGCAACAAGGCCGGCGAGTACATCTTCTCGCGCGGCTCCGCCAACGGCAAGCGCGTGCAGGCCAACCTCGGCGCCAAGAACCACGCCGCCGTCCTGCCCGACTGCAACAAGAACCACTTCATCAACAGCGTCGTCGGTGCCGCCTTTGGCGCGGCCGGCCAGCGCTGCATGGCCCTCAGCACCCTCGTCATGGTCGGCGAGACCAAGGAGTGGCTGTCCGAGGTGGCCGAGAGCGCGCAGAAGCTCAAGGTCGACGGCGGCTTCGAGGACGGCGCCGACCTCGGCCCCGTCATCTCCCCGCACAGCAAGGCTCGCATCGAGAAGCTCATCGCGTCGGCCGAGAAGGAGGGCGCCACCATCCTGCTCGACGGCCGCGGCTTCGCGCCCGCCAAGTACCCTAATGGCAACTTCATCGGCCCCACCATCATCTCCAACGTGACCCCGGACATGACGTGCTACAAGGAGGAGGTTTTCGGCCCCGTCCTCGTCTGCCTCAACGTCGACACCATTGACGACGCCATCGACCTCATCAACAAGAACGAGTACGGCAACGGCGTCGCCATCTTCACCAAGTCGGGTCCCACGGCCGAGACGTTTCGCCGCAATATCGAGGCCGGCCAGGTCGGCATCAACGTCCCCATCCCCGTCCCGCTGCCCATGTTCTCCTTTACCGGCAACAAGAAGAGCATCGCCGGCGGCGGCGCCAGCACCTTTTACGGCAAGCCCGGCATCAACTTTTACACGCAGCTCAAGACGGTCACGGCCCTGTGGCAGAGCAACGACGCCGTGGCCAAGAAGGCGACGGTGGCCATGCCGACGCTGCAGTAAGGAGGTGGTAAAGAGGGAGGCTTTCTTGTGTTTTGATACTATGACGTAGTTTTTTAGTTGGCAATATGATGGGTAAAAAATTGCAAAAAGGACGATTTGTTATCAAGACTCTAGTGTTGGCGCGTGAAAGTAACTGAGTAGCATGTGTGTAAATATGCGTGCCACGGCGTTGGTAACTTGCTGGGAGTAATGATCCCGAATATCAAGTTGTATTGACCTACTACAATGACGGCGTGTTGGGCGGTCTGTCGCGGCATAGGCAGGGCAAGAGCGTGCGCGTGAGGAGCGCGTCCATGCCACACGAGACAATGGAACCAGATCCGGATTAATCTTGCTACAAAAACCTTGATAACGAATTTTATTTCAACGGTGCCTATTCCCGTCCCGCGCACTAAACTGCATGGAGATGGATGGGTTTCAACATGGCAACTTCATTGTGGAAACACCTTAGTTTGATGGAAACCCACCCTGTGATGGATACCGATCTTCTTAAGCATTTCAAACAATGAATACTAAGAGCAAAGCCCTCGCCCCGTGATTCACTAATCAATTTCATCATTCAAAGAAATCTTATCGCATCAAACAAGTCCCCATATCCAATCACGCCCGTCCTTCCCCTCCGCGAACCAGTGCACAGCGGCCTTTGCGGGGGGAAACAATAGAACAAGCCACCCACCAACCCTTTTGACATACTTTATGCGCAAGACGACCTGGGGGCTGGAACTGTCCATATGAATATCCGCCCTAACAAAAAGGGAAACCAACACCCAAGGTTTTGTCTATTTCTTTCTCGAAATCTTAAAATACCATACTTCTTAAAATAGCCTTTCCACTACTGCTGAAGCCTCGACCTCAAGCTTTCTGCTAATACAACCCAAATGCAAGTCACATGGCAGCCATTGCCGCCACCTAACACGGCCACGATAACAACGCGCCACCGTCGATGCGTTTCCTCCTACATATACCATGAGCAGCAACGCGACGACGACGACAACAACGACGAGCATGATATCCGCCGCATCTGGGGCAGCTTAACCCTGTGCAAGCTGCGCTCCGGCCATCATCCCGGACTCGTCCCCGGCTCACAACGTGGCCATCATCGACAGTCGCTACCACCACTACCATGGAACTCACCGACTTGCCATACACCCTCTTTGCCGAGATCATCTCGTACCTCACGCCGCGCGAGATCATCGCCGCGCGGCACCTGTCCCGGGCCGTCTACGCGGCGCTGACCCGTGACGAGCTGTGTATCAGCCTGCTACTGCATCATTTCCCCCGCGCCATCGAGTCCCGCGAATTGCGGCTCCTTCTATGCCGTGACGACCGCGCTCTTCTCAATCGCGTGCCCTGGTCCCGCGCGCTGGCCGCGACCGCCCGCCGCTACCACCACCTCGGCACCGCGACGCCGCGCGTGACGGAGACGGTGCTTGCACCCACGGCGGACAGGAGCGACGACCACCTGCTGCGCGGTGTCACGCCCTGGCACCGCATCCTGCGTCTCGTAGACAATACGGCCACCTTCCACTACTGGGACCCCTCGTGGACGTGCGACCCCGCTGCCGGCCTGCTCGTACACCCAGTCGAGGGGCGGCGCTACGCCCTGCGGGACCTCGAAACAGGTCGCACGTGGCCGGTGCCGTTTTCGACCGCGGGCAGGATGGTGCGGCGCGTGCGCCTGAATCACGGCACCTTGATCATTGAGTGGTGCGAGAAGCAGGCTATGCGCGAGGACGCCGGCGCGCACCGGCACTTTGCCGCGGCCTACGCCGTTGGGAGAGTGCAGAGCAAGAGCGACGCCAACCACCAAGAAGATCTGTACACCGTGAGGAAATATGCAAGGGACATATCCAGCAACGTGCAGGTAGAGGCGGAATGCGCCGTGACGTTTCGCGCGGAATGGGCGATTCACCGTCTCGGCGTCTTGCTGCGCCACCAAGACCGCTTCTTCTCTGCGCACAACAGCACCCACTACGCAGTCTACATATGGCAGCCCTCGCGCTCGCCCTGGGGCGAGGACGAGCCGCGCGAGAGGCTCGTCATCTGGGAGATTGACGCCGTGGCGTCCGGCGGCGGCCCGCACATCATTGCGCATCTGACCAACCCGCAACTCGACCACTGGGGCGTCCGGCAGCGCCACACGCCCACGCTGCGATGCCTCCGCCTCGACGACTGCACCTGGGATCCCGCGACCCGCACCACCATGGGGCACGTCTTCTTCGTCGAAGAGGAGCACCGCTGGGCCGCTGGCGCGCACAGCAGCCCGACGACGCCGCGGCTGCACCACGTCAAGACGACCGGCATCCCGATGAACGGCGGCCCGCGCTGGGTCGATGAGTGCGGCAAGGTCCAACGCGGCGTGAGCCAGATGCAATTTTGCTGGCGTGGCACCCGACCGCCCGGCGGCGGGCCGGGGGCCGGCGCTGCGGAGACGGAGACGTGGCCCGGCCGGTGCCCGTGCTGGCGCCACGACGATTTTCCGTACCTGACCATCAGCGAGGCCAATGACGCCGCCGCCGGCGTGCGCTTCAGCGCCCGCCACTGCTTCATGCTCGAGGCGCTGTCCGTTCACATCAGGCCCAAGCTGCGCATCCGCATCGTGCGACCCGCTGAGCCCCACCCGCAGTGCCCATTGACGTCGGACGCGACGAGGATGGCATCGGAGGCGAGCCGCAGCAAGTCTATGGAGCAGACGCGTGGTGCTGCGAGTGGGGGAGAACGCCGATGGGGCCGCGCCGACGACCCGATCGGCGAGGGAAGCGACGATCTGTCGTCTTGGTTGGCGGCCATGACCCGGGAGATTCAGTTCGGGGACGATGCCTGGTCGAGGCTCCTCAACGCAGGACACATTTCCGGCGACGAGAGGTGGCTGATTGGACAGGACAAAGAAGGTTCCATCACTATTATGCATTTCTAATCAGGCGTCTGTTTTCCTTGCCTCTTTGCTTCCATTTCTTCGTATCTACATAGGGACACAGTGGCGTTCATTGGAGTTCGTTAATTCGTAAGTGGACAGCTTATCGAGTTCCCAGCAAGAGGCGTCCTTTGCGAGGGCATCGACACTCTGCGGATCTTCATACAAGGTTCAGCCTTTGTCAACATGAGCTTTTGCAAGGCGTCGGGCAATTTGGTTCACGTGGCAGAAATATATAGGTGCCAATTTTGAGAGCTTCAATATACAAGAAGTTGGGAGAATTTTGTGCCCACTACGCAGAGGGCTCGTCTGGTAGCTTGAGAAATCCGCCATAATAATCGTCGAGCCACTTGGCGGCATTGGCACCAGACTCGTCGAGTCCAGCATCCCAGCGGCCGATGGAGCCAACGTAGCCGTCTGGTCGGACGTTGATGATGGCAACCTCGCCTGGTGCCAGCCGCCCGAGCCACTTGTCTGTACAGCGTGCGCCACGGGTATCCTGCGCGGGCACGTTGTCCAGGTACAGCGTCCAGCGATTCTCTTGCAGTAGCGGAGGGAGGTCGGAAATCTCAAACTCTGACTTGGGCATCGTTGCTGACAGGCCGTGTTAGTAATGTCTCTTCCAGTACTGCTGGCTGCCGCGCGTATTCTTACTAATGAGGGCGAATGTGAAAAGCTCGCTGGCTTTAACGTAACGCTCTGGGCGAGTATATACATCTTCCGGGACTGATGGTCTGGGTTGGCGTGCGTACGACGCTGTCGCCGCAGCAGACAATGCATTTACAAATGAGGTGCGAGAGGAGACGGAGTTGCAGAATGATTCGAGAAAGGTGGCAGATTGAAACACATCCCAAGCGAAGAGATATATGCGAAATTGGCCCATCATGGGAATGTCGAGCTGGATATCTACAGGGTTGGCGTCAATGTAACGGGTGACCTTGGCTGGTGGAAGAATGCTTCCAGGACGCGCCGGTTCGGGGCAAGGAAACGTTGCCTCTTCGTGGATGGCATAGGGCTGCGTGAGTATGCTGGGACCGTACTCGGCACCAATTCCGGAAATGAAGCGGACATTGAACAAGAAGTTTTTGGCCAGAGCAACAGCGTCACCATTGGCAATCTGGTTGGCGTGCTCATAGTCAAAGTTGACGAGGTCGAGAGCCACCTTGCGGCGTTCTTCTTCGTAGCTGGCCATGAGTTCCGGGCGTGCGAAGCCACGGGCCGCGAGGTTGAGCTTCCATGCAAGATTCCACGAATCATGCATTGCCGTGTTCATGCCTTGTGCTGATTTGGGCGAATGGGTATGGCTGGCGTCGCCTGCGAGGAAGACAGATGCTGACTCGTCACTGAAGCGACTTGCTAAACGCTGTCCGACTTGGTAGCGTCCAAACCACTCGATGCAACTCCAGTCGATATTGAATGGCGCCATGATTTTGCGAGCTTGTTCCATGACGAATGATTGGCCGAGGTCATCGCCTCGAGCAAGGTCGGCAAGCGCTGTCGGTGATTGACATGACTTAAGTTCGATGTAGAGTCGGGTCATGTTGCGTTCTCGTGGTACAATCAAGATGGACCCGTGCACTTCTGAATAGACAAGTGTCTTGGACCAAATGTCCGGAAAGTTTGTAATGAGCTCGCCGTCGAGCACGCCCCAGATGGCAGGCTGAGACACACCTACGGCTTCGACGCCAGGAATGGCCTTGCGAACTCGGGAGTGCGCGCCGTCGCCTAATCTCGTCGTTAGTTGTATTAATGGAAAATATAAAGGCCAAAGCTTACACCCAACGAGGTATTCTGCCAGAAGTGGCTGAATCTCATCACTACCAATGCCCTTGTAGTTAATTTGAAGAGATGACTTGCCGACCCTGGTTGGGAGCTGCTCATATGATTCAAAGGAGACATTTCGGAGAACTTCCTTGTTGCGCAAACGCATGTCGTCCATGAATAAATCCTCGACCATGCCTTGATGAGCGAGCAGGATGCATGGGTCGAGAACGTCAATTACGGAAGGATAATGAACTTCGCGACCTAAACGGTGGAGTTTTTCGGCTGGAGTACTGCGCCAAAATGAAATATCGTATACTTTGACACCGCGTTGCAATAAAGTGTCGGCTAGGCGCATCTGCCGAAATGTCTCTATCGTCTTTGGTTGCAGTCCGTCGGCGCTATCCACATGTAAGCGACGGAATAGAACAAGGGCTGGGACAGAAAGTGTGTAGTTACCGGCCAACAGTTGTTTTTCCGTCTCTCTCATCTATCACTTGTACATCAATGCCAAATCTGGCGAGGTTACATGCGAGCATCAGACCCGCCGGGCCAGCGCCAACGACACAAACTTGACACTGGGGTGTGGAAGCCCTTGGCATTTGGAGGCGGGAAAGGGAAGCTGATACGTCGCCATTTGGGGATGGTGAATGGCGGAGAATTTGCTCTTCGCTGGGATGCTGCCCTGGCGACCTAACTGCCTGAAGAATGCCCGGTGCCATGATGAGAATTTTTGTGTTTGGAAAGGTATCGTGTAAAGAGGAAGCGGGTCGGGTTGGGCGTTGGCGACGCTAGCTCGCGAAGAAATATTGCGAGGGCGTGGGAAGACGCGAGACGACTACTCGCACAGCCGTTGGAAGATGCAGCGAAGATTTATCAACAGAAATGGCGGGTTGGTCGTTGCCCAAATGCTGCCTGTAAATACTTTTCGGTTGTGCGACAGCCAGCAAACGGAATTGGAGTTGGACTGGCAGGTAGGTTCGGTCGATTGTGGGAGTGGTGTGTAGCTGGATGGACCACCACTAATACACCACCAATATGACGGAATTCAGCGAGTTTGGCGTTAAAACAGGCTCGGCGCGGTTCGGACAGTAGTTGTATCGAAGTAATTCATGTAGAGGTGAAGAGGGAGGGGAAAAAACAGGTATTCGAACGCCTGTGTCGCTTTCACGGGATGATGTAAGTGCGCCGTGGGGTGGAGGAAAGTAAAGACGATAACAACGTGGGATGCCCCCCCAAAAAAAAAGAGGTAAGAAAAAAAAAAGATGCTGTTGCCAAGATGAAACGGCCACGAAAATGACTACGAAAATGACCAGCAAACGGAAAAGAGAGACCCAAGAATAATATGAGACTAAAGGCAGTGCTGGAGAGGGCCAAAGTGGAAATGGCCATCGAGAGAATCGTGAGATGGCATGATTTTTGGCGCGCGGTGGAGGTAAGACGGCCGTTTTTGGCCAAGGCTGGAATGGCTTGCAGCAGACAGGCTTGGGGCTCGACTTTTTAGCAAAAAAGTAAGCCAATGCGTGTAACAGAAACCCTGCGAATGGTCTGAATGGCAGGCAAGACTGCAGAAGCGTTGACCAGTGGCCCCGGAAAAAAAGCGCAGAGTCTAGTCAGTGTTGCTGCGGGCTGCTACTCAGACCAGTGCCAGAGCAGTGGCGGGGCCGTCGCCATGTCAAAGTGGTCTGATTTTAAGGCCCAGCTGGACACTTTCGTCACTGTCAAAGTGGCGCCATTATCTTTTTGCCACGACATGTGTGCCGTCTTTGGGTCTGCGAGATGCCCTTTTTGATGCAAGCGCGGGGCCCGAAAAGCTCCGCCTTTTGATATTGAGGTAATCAGAAATTTATTCTCCTTTGGTTCATGCACACAAGTTAGCCCGGGCGTCATTGGGTCATTGGGTCATTGGGTCAATGGGTCACCGTCAACGTTGGGAGCCACTGCGTATTAGGTTGTTGCCCTGCGGCACTCGTTGCAGTGAGCTGCAACTCAATAAGTATCGAGTCAAAAAGCATAGCGCACGCTTGCCGGATGATTTCGGATGCGTTTTCCTGCCCGTAGCATGACCTCGTCATGGTTGGCACTGAGCTTGTAGAAGGAGAAAATGGAGCGCTCGATGTAAGATTAAAAGTGTCCGCTGGCAGACAGACAGACGGCCGGCGTTTGAAACCCCTTTTTGCCAGTTGTCCGCCAGCCGACCGCCAGCTGCGAGCCACTTCCGGCCATAACCGTCAAAGGCTTCACAAGCAAACGGCCCATATTAGTTATCAACGATTCAACTATTACAGAGTACGGATTACTATTATACCAAACAAAGGGTTATATTACAATTTAGCTTCGGAGTTCGCTCAACAGATTGTTTCAGGCCCTTTTTATCCGGCTTCATCTCGAATATTATTAGTCTCAGGCCACGTGCACCGTGCCCTTGCTTGCTTTGCCAGCCTATTCCTTGTCAAAGGATGCAGTCACATCCTTAATCACCTGGCGGCCATTCCACTCGGCCATGTACTTGTCTCCATCGATGCGTGACTTATAAGACAACCAATCTGGCAGGACGCGTAGCGCTGCTGCTATGCCGCCCGTCTCTGGCAAAATGACGTTGCCGCTTCGGCCGGTCAGAACTTGCTTGACAATGCCTTCGGCCACGGTATCAACCTCCAGACTCGGCATCAGAAAATCGTTGCCCTGATTAAAACCTTGAAACAGTGGTGTTTTCACGTGGCCTGGGTGCACAATGACGGTGCGAACCTTGGGAGCATGGTATCGAGTGACAAGCTCCGCCGAAAGGCCCTCATGGAAAGCCATCGCCGCGGCCTTGGAAGCAGCATAGTCGGTCAGGGCTGGCGCCGTGATCCACGAGGCCGCGGAAGCAACAGTCACAATCATGCCGTGGTTGCGCTCGATCATGCTGGGTAGGAACGCCCTGGCAAGCCAGTAGTGGCAGAGTGTGTTGACATCAAATGTGAAGCGGACATCGCCAGGCTCCGAGTCGAGAATCGTTTTGCCCCTTGCGACGCCAGCATTGTTGAGGAGGACTGTGGGGTGCCCGACTTCGATGCGTACTCTCTCCGCAACCTGTTGCACGCTGGATGGGGAGCGGAGATCACACTCGTAGTGATGCACCCGCGAGGCTGCCTTCTGTTAGTTCTCTTCTCAACCAGATCCCGTTGATTCTTTGTAAGACTGTATGTATACTTACAGGTAGCAAAAGACATGGGCTGGATGTCTAAAACTACAACCTTGATTGCCAACTCGTCAAAGAGCTTGACAACCTGGGCGCCGATGCCAGCGGCACCGCCTGTTACGAGGACAATCTCGCGCGACCAGTCATATCGGTCCTTCACCCAGTTGTTTCGAGACTTATCCGACAGATATCTGGAAATTGTTCTGATGAGGCCCCAGTAGAAGAGTTTCTTGATGCCTCCGTACGCAGTCGGGTGCAAGATGCTCAGGTCGCTTCCGCGCTTGGTGTACCGCGCGAGCAGTAACAGCGGAAGCACAAGCGACGGGTTCAGGGCTGTTCTCGCAAACAGATTGAAAATCGGGACGCTGTAGAGGCCCTCTCGGGGGAGAAATCCCTGGTGCATGGGCATGATGAAGAATTCAAAGCGTGGTATTCAATCCCGGCGCGGTCGGGGGAGGCGGCTACTGTTGGCTGCAGATACTTGAGCGATGGGTTAGAAGATGGAGACGCTATGCTGGTTGCGTCAGAAAGAATCAGACGGCGAGGGCCTTCCAAAGTGTATAGATAGCTAGCAGGTGATGATGATAACTATCTATGATTGATGATTTGATTAAGACAAGAGGGCCAGCGATGGCAGGGTTCATCGCCTACTTGGGTGCTACTTGGGTGGCACTAGCACCTCGGCAAGCTCAAAAGTGCGGAGAAGCTCCCGTGCCAGTGGCACTGCACGATACCGCTAACTTAAAAAGAAAATGACAAGATACATCAGCCAACGGTCTAATAACTGCGTGTATTCTGCCACCGGAGATCCTAGTGTGACCGAGCCCGACCGAGCCGGTCGCCAACTATAACAAATAGTCGACAGGAGAACTGAAATTGATAAACTCCATGTCCGTACAGCCAGGACGCTGATCTAGGCGTATAGCCGGAACCTTGTCTTTAATTACCAGGTGCGTATAGCCAGCGTTACAATGCGAAATCGAAAGCAGCATCGTAGGAGAGGGCCTGCCAGACTTGACTTAGACGCGCTCGACATTCGTCTATTACTCACCAACTCAATTCAACAGTACTCTCATCCTGTCAATCAAAAATTACAGAGTCAGTTCACCGCATGCCCATTTCAGTGTTCGACCGAGTACAGCCTAGAGGGGCTGTGCGGCAGCCATCGGAGACCCCCGATCCCAAACACGACCGAATCGGGCGCACTAATGAGGCTGTCACTGAACGCCCGCGAGGCAAGACAGCGCTACACCGAAGGAGCCGAACCTTTGAAGCCCACTGAAGCCGCCCGGGAAGCGGCCACGCTGGTAATAATGAGCTGGTGCAAAGTTCATAGGTAACATACCGTCGGTTGACTCCACAAGGCGCGTTCCGAAGCCAGCCTTTACCGGCCAATAGTTAATTACTAATTTATGACAGATCGGACTCTCTTGGCGAGCAGGAGTCGTTACATCCATGATCCTGGTGGCTAAACTTTGAATAAGCTTACTTAAAATTGGCGGCTCATCTAGAGCATACACAAGTTGACAAGTAATGAATGCGCTGGTCGCCCGGGGACGTTAGCCGTGCTACATTACATTGTCAGTTTCCTTCGGGCCCGGTCAAGCGGCAGGCGACCGACCATCTCCTCCCCCTGCGTCGTCCGCCCTGCAGACCCCTTTGACTCGGCTCCGTCCCTTGCGGTTTCATCATTGCTCTACGTCGAGCGCCCGCTTTTTTCTTTTGGGCTTTGGATACGACCGTCTGCTCGCCCGGCTGTAAACACAAGGCTCCTATGTTCGTTCGAGGACATGGACTGCACTCTGTCTCAAGCTCGTTTGATAGGCGTCTCCAGTGCGTGTGAAGAACCCCATCGCCCCTGGGGGACAACGGCAAAGTGATGGTCATCCCACAGCGTATGTAAGTCGCAAAGTGATAAATCGCGTAGGTGAGCCATGTTGCTGCGCTGCCATGTTTCGCACAGTGCCGGGGGTAGTGTGCGGCTTCGTTGTCGAGGCCGTCACGCGGCAATGGTTCCTCGTTGTTTATCCCCACTCCGTCCACGGAGGCGGGCTCAATGTGCGGGCTATCGGCAGCCGATGTTTCGGGGAGGGTGGTCGGAGAGAGAAAGCTTTCATACGACGGCACGACCGGATAGGGCAATGTGACCGTCGGGATACTCAGGATGCAACAAGACGATTTGCTGGCAGTCGCTGGTGCCAAACCCCAGTCGGCGGGTCTTGAGGCATAAAAGAGACATGATGATGACTATTGTGCGCCGTTGATGAAAGCGAATAAAGGGCAGTCATGCCAGCTAAGTTGAAGCCTTTCCACTGTTGATGTTGAGGCAAGCCGCCCACACCTGCGTGGCCGCTAACCACCTAGGTAGTTAAGTAGGTATGTACCGTACGTTTGTCCTAAAACCTATTAGAACGAATCACCGTCAGTCATGAGCTATGAAAATGTGTGCTTTCTCTATGATAACTAGAGATAATCTCTTGTTATATCCAATCATCGCCAAACTTCTCAACAATATTTACTGTGGTCTAATAAGCCCACGATGTGAAGTCCGCAAAACGGCCAACCTGGTTCACCAACTAAACCTACCTAATAGGTGCGCTAATAAATAAATTTAGCGTACGGCCGGTTGTCTCCACAAGGCGCGCTCCGAAGCCCTAACCATGCAGTTCTCATCCTGTCTTTTCATCTTCAATTCCGCGTCATCCCCGGGATACGAGTTTCACACAGAGTGCAGGCAACAGTTGTATTTATACGTGACGTCTCAAGTCAATACAGTCGCCAATCACGTGCATTGTTGCGGCGTAGCTGAGCGTTTCTCTGTCATGAAGACAGCCGTCCTGTGCCTGACGCGGGCGCAACGCCTCTGTGGCTCGCGTGCAGCCTGTCCCTCCCGGCTGAGTCCAAAGGCTGGTTTGCGATCATTCTCAACCTCACAGGCTGCAGCTTCCAGACTCCGGGAGATATTGTCCGTATCAGATGAAGTTGCTGAGGCTGTTGCCACCAACAAGCCCGTGGTGGCCCTCGAGTCCACCATCTACACACATGGCAATCTGGGAAACGACCTCGCCAAGGAGCACCTCGACTTGGTCCGTAGCCACGGCGGCATCCCTGCTATTATTGCCATTGTCGATGGACGTCCCAAGGTCGGCGTTTCGTATCAAGAGATTCTGCGCATGATTGAGGACAAGGGTACGGTCAAGGCCTCTCGCAGAGATATTGCGTATTTGGTGGGAATGGTATAGTGAACCGACGCAAAAGCCAACCACCGAAACTTTGTTGCTAAATATTACAATAGGGTCTGAATGGGCGCAAAATTCATGGCGGCACCACCATTGCCGGTACCATGCTTCTGGCCAAGGCAGCTGGGATCCGCGTCTTTGGCACTGGTGGTCTCGGTGGCGTTCACCGCGGCGGCGAAACTTCCATGGATGTCTCTGCCGATTTGACGGAGCTAGGACGTACTCGAGTTGCTGTTATTGGCAGTGGGTGCAAGGGGTTCCTTGACATCCCACGCACCCTAGAGTTTCTCGAGACGCAAGGCTGCTTGGTGTCGACCTTTGCGGATGGCCGGCAGGGCAGTGTCGATTTCCCGGCCTTTTGGGCTAGAGACAGCGGGATAAAGAGCCCTTCCACCGTGTATACGGAAAAGGAGGCTGCTTCCATCATTTACGCCCAAGAAAAGCTGGGCATCGAATCGGGCATGTTCTTTGCCAACCCTATTTCCGAGGAGCATGGCATTCCTGCGTCTGAGATGCAAGCCGTCATTGAGCAGGCTGTCAGAGAGGCCAATGAAAAGGGTTTTACGGGCAACAACAACACGCCCTACATTCTGGGACGTCTTAGACAGCTCACCTCCGAAAAGACGGTTGTTGCTAACAAGGCCCTCGTGCACTCCAACATCATCCGGGCCACCAACGTTTCTGTGGAGCTGTCACGATTGTTGTCGCCCGGCTCAACCAAGACAGGCAGCCCGTAAGTGCGATTGTCGACAGTATTGTTACATAGTTGTCTAATGTAGCTTGTTCAATAGACCATCGTCGCAGAGCCCCATCTCTGCCATTTCGCGTCCAACAGAAGCGACATCTGAGCTAGCACCTGCTATGTCGTCTGTGTCAAACATTTTGGTTGCCGGATCTGTTGCTGTTGATCTCAGCTGTGATTACGCAATTTCTAAAAATGGGATTGCGACGCCTCAGTCCCATGTGTCGAATCCTTCCCGCATTAGCCAGTCTATCGGAGGTGTCGGCCGCAACGTTGCTGTAGCTGCTCACCTGGCCAGTGGCGGCTCTGGAGTTCAATTTTGCAGCATGGTTGGTGATGACGTGTAAGTTTGAGGCGTTGATGCCACTCAATCTCCTTCACTTTTATCATACATGTACTAATGCCATGCCACAGGGCCGGCCATACTGTTATCACTTCACTGGAGGCATCTGGTCTGGATACTTCATCGATTTTGAAACTTGACCACCGGCAACATCCCGAAGGGCGCACTGCGCAGTACGTCGCAGTCAATGACGGAAACAAAGACTTGGTTCTTGCCATGGCCGACATGAACATTTTCTCCAAAAATTCTTTTTCGGACCATTGGCGATCTACTGTCGCCTCCTCCAAACCAAAGTGGCTTATTGTCGATGGGAATTGGGCCCCTCCACAGATTCGCAATTGGATCAGAGCTGGCGAAGACTATGGAGCCAAAGTTGCGTTTGAGCCAGTCTCGGCAGAAAAGTCACAGGGACTATTTTGTCCCGAACGCGGCCTCCCGAGACTCAACCTGTATCCTGAATCTAGCATCAGCCTGGCTTCTCCCAATACCTACGAGCTCGCAGCAATGCACACTGCCGCCAAGGAAAACGGATATTTTGAACCGATGGATTGGTTCGAAGTCATTGATGCATTTGGAATGAGAGGCGCGCGAGACCGCTTCGTTCACCTTACTTCGGTGGAGCTCACTGACGCTGGCGTTCCGATCCAAACCATTCAGTTTCTCCCATATATTCCAACCATTCTAACAAAGCTTGGATCCAAGGGCGTCTTACTGACAGCAATTCTGGGTAAGGATGACCCTCGTTTGCGAGATAGAGATGAAGAAGCATTCATCCTAACTCGCTCACCACCTACACATCCGGTGGTAGGTGGAGTTTATATGCGCCTGTTCCCCCCCGTGGAGACGGTGAAAGACATTGTATCTGTCAATGGAGTTGGTGATACTTTCCTCGGGGTATTAGTTTCTGGACTTGCACGAGGCGGCCGGGTCGACAAGCTGGTGGATGTGGCTCAGCGTGGAGCTGTTTTGACGTTGAAAAGCGCGGAATCTGTCAGTCCGCTCTTGAGCACCTTGACAGAGGAGGTACAGAATGCATCAAACCGATGATTAAAGGAGCATTGAAAACTCGGTCGTCTTTTTTTTTTTAGCATAGCGACTTGTCATTATGTAGATAGAAGTGTAATCGTCAAATGCAGTGGCAGAATTGTCAGCCTCGCAGGAGCCAACGATGCTCATTGGACAGTATGGCTCTAGCTCCACATAAACTTCAGCGAGGCTGAGATGGACCACCAAAAAATTATTCGTTGCAAAGACGGCGAATGCTTTCGACCAGCTTTTCCCACTTTGCGCAAAACACGCAAACACTGGTGCAGCGCAGCAGTGAAACAGTCAGACGACCATGGCGCCTTCAAAAAAGCAAGATCCCTCCAAAAGGAATTTCTCGGACAGCGAAATGTCCTCCGACATTGAGTCGAGCAGCAGCAGCGACGTCGAGGTCGGCGAACAAAAACCAACGGGCGCGCTCTACGAAAAGGATTCAGACGAAGAGGAGCTGGAGAGACTGGTCCTCGGAGACACGGCGGGTTTTCGAGCTAACCTTTTCAAAAATGACGGCAAAGACTCCTTTGGCGGGCTGGGTGACGACGTGGACATGGACGCCGACACGGGCGACTTGGAAGACGTGGACGACAACGACCTCTTCATGCTGGACAGTGCCGCGGCAGGAGCCAAAGGTCCCGTCACGATGGCTCCCCAGGTGCTCAACGATCCCAACGCCCCGGTTTGGGTAGACAGCGACGATGAGCGCCTGGCCATCTCGCTGGCCGGCACGACGCGACTGCGCAAGCTACGACTCACCGAGGCCGAAGACCTCGTCAGCGGCACCGAGTACTGCCGCCGTCTGCGTCAGCAATTCCTGCGTCTCAACCCCGCACCGGCCTGGGCGCAAGCAGCCGAGGGCCGATCAGCCAAGCGCCGCCGCTCCTCTGCCGCGGCCTCCAACTCGGACTCGTCAGACAGCGACTCGGACGGCGACCACGGCCTCGCCGCCGACCCGCTTGATCGGTTCCTGCGGAGCGCGGTTGGTCTGGGCGGCGTGGGCAGCCGCGCAAAGGGCCCGCGGCGACTGCGGCCCGAGGTGATTGACATTCAGCGCACACGCGAGATCCCCGACAAGCACAAGGCGGCGGTGGCGTCGCTGTCGTTCCACCCGCAGTACCCGGTGCTGCTGTCGGCGAGCAGCGCGTCGATCCTGTACCTGCACCACGTGGCGCCCGACGCGCAGCCGACGCCCAACCCGCGGCTGACGTCGGTGCAGGCGCGGCAGGTGGACGTGCGGCGCGCGGCGTTTTTGTACCCCGAGGGCGACAAGATTGTGTTTGGCGGCCGCCGGCGCTACTTTCACACGTGGGACCTGCCATCGGGCGTCGTCGCCAAGACGACGCAGGTGCTCGGCCACCGCCTCGAGCACAAGACCATGGAGCGCTTCCGCCTTAGTCCCTGCGGGCGCTACATGGCCGTAGCGGGGTCGGCACGCAAGGGCGGCGGCGTCGTCAACATCCTGAGCGTCGCGTCGACGCAGTGGATCGCCGCCGCGCGAATGTCGAGCCGCCACGGCGTCGCCGACTTTACGTGGTGGAGCTCCGGTGATGGACTGTCGGTGCTCGGCAAGGACGGCCAGGTCGGCGAGTACAGCGTGGAGAGCAAGTCGTTTGTCGGCGTCTGGCACGACGAGGGCTGCATCGGCGGCATCGTCATTGCGCTCGGCGGCCACCAGGGCCCCGCCGCCCTCGGCGACGATCGCTGGGTCGCTGTCGGCTCCAACAGCGGCATCACCAACATCTACGACCGCGCCGAGCTGCTGGCCGCTCCGGCCGCCAAAAACAACAGCAGCAACAACAACAACAACAACGATGATGATGATGATGACGACAATCGACAAATGCTCAAGGAGCGGCCCGCGCCGAAGCGCACGTTTGAGCAGCTTGTGACGCCCATTACGGCGCTTGCCTTCTCGCCCGACGGCCAGCTACTCGCATTTGGCAGCCAGCAGAAAAAGGACGCCCTGCGGCTGGCGCACCTGCCCACATGCACCGTGTACAGAAACTGGCCGACGGAGCAGACCAACATTGGGCGCGTTACGGCGGTGGCGTTTGGCATGGGGAGCGATCTGCTCGCCGTGGGCACTGATACGGGCAAGATACGGCTCTGGAACATTAGGAATTGAGGAGGATCAATGGGGATAGCTCTTTTCTCGGCTACATGTGTGTACATTTGATGAAAAAGACGAGACTCTCACAGCATTAGGCGTTTTCGGGGTACCTTAGTCAAGAAGATTTTACAATTTTTTTTCTCATCACTATTGTATCTTGTGAGTTGAAATCATAATTAAGATCATCACGTCATACCGCTAGCCATCATGTAGCAGTGTGATGGTAGTAGAGGAACCGCCCCCTTCAGGCGGACTGTTTTCACCGTCGCCCCGATTGACTTGCACTCGTAGCAGATAGTGTTCTTCATCGCGTGGTCTAGACCAACTCGGCATCCATGGCCAGCACCAGCGGCCTGGCGCTGGACCACCGCATAATCACAACGTCCCCGTTGGCCGTCGGCAGGGTATTGTCCCTGTCGGTGCCGCGCGCATGTACATCCATGTCGCGCAGCATGCGGACAAAGACGGCGGCGTCCAGATCGGGCGCGTCGACCATGCTGATATTTCCCGCCGTGTCGTTGAGGTTCTGGAGCTTTTCGGGAAACGAGCCGAGAAAGGAGGAGAGGTAGTGGTTGTGGAGGAGGGCCTGGTGGCGGGTGGCGTACGCGAGCTCCGTCGACGACAGGCGGCCTCGGAGCTCTTCGTTCGAGAGGTAGTGGAGGGTGTGCTTGTCAATCTGCAGTCAGGAGCCGAGGCCAATTAGCCAACTGGATGGTGCTTTGGGAGGGAGCGAGGGGGTGGGCGGTTCTGGTGTTCACCTTGGCGATGCGCGCTCGGAGATGGCTCCGGACGAGGAATTTGTAGCGCTCGAGTTCGGTCTGTATGACAATGAGGGCAAAGTTGGTCTTGGGATCCATGTCGCCCGTCATGTACTCAATCTTTTCGATTTGCGCCTTGATCTGGTCATTGACGCGCTCAAACAGCCCGTCCGACGGCCAGCTAGTAAGATCCGAACAAGACGTCAGCGCAACACGGGCATTTCAAACTACCAAAAGGGCAAGTCAAGGGCTAGAGCTGGAATCTGGCAAAAACAGGAAAGAGTTCTCGTGCCGCCTATTACTCACGCTAGGAGCTCCGGCGCAGACCGTTCTGCTACCCATCGACGCGTCAGAGCTTGCAGGTCGCGCGTCTGGCGGGGGATGTGGTGCGTCTGGGGGTCGACCTCGCGCAGGATATCGTCAATGTCCATGCTGCGCGGCTTGGCGTGCGGCCGCCCTCGTGATGCTGCAGCGGGTGCCTCGACGAGTTGTTCCAATCGCCAACGCTCTGCAAAGGTAGACCAGAGTGCAAAAATGGTGTAGGTAGTTGCCGTCGCGAGGGGTTGGTGGGGTCTCTCAGCGCAGTGGGAGGGGGAGCGCTCTGACAGCGTGGGACGTCATGGCCTACTGCGTGGGAAGAGACAAGCAAAGAGTTGGAAAAATGGGATGATTGAGGGAAAAGGTTGAGTTGCACAATGAGAAACCCGGCAGTATATCAAGATGTCGAGTTTAATTTGTGAGCGACAATGGTTACCTGCAACCACTTGCCTCAACTGGTGGGCCTAGAATTGCCAGTTGACGCCACTGTGCCAGGGCCGTTGATCTCGTTGCCCACGGCGTTGTCTTGGTTAGGTAAATGAGTACCTTTGACGGGAAGCAAGGCCGCAGAAAAGAATGCATCAGATACATCAGCCACATTGGACAAGCTTCTTGAAAGGATTTACAACTTGTATTGAAAAACTGCAAGGTCGCTGGCGGGCACGAGCAGAGACACAGCTCGCGCCTATACGGCCTCTTACTATCACGTACAAGGTAATTATAACATATACATACAGCCAGTCCTCGGCATGTGTGTCTGCTGTCCATATATATATTACATACATTTTAGAATTTCCTCTCCGGATTATAGCTAAAATGACGTGAAATCTAAGGCACTAATTAACTGCATCATTTGGCCTGGCGGGCCCTCAATGCTGCCCGCCGCAACCCCGTACAAAGCCTCGAATTTGGCATTTTGTAAGTCAGCTTGACAAGAATACCCACCAATACTTACCTGTTCTCCGGGAGCTGAGCACACTGGGATACATGAATACAATACACTACCTAATAATAAGAGACGAAGAGTTTAACGGCTAAATATGGGCCCGGTCGGTTGTCCGTCCCGTCCGCCGCAACCCTGACGATTTAGCGGCCTTGGCTTGTGACTTGATCCCTCCATCTTGCTCTGCGGGCTTCCGGAGTCTGACTTGATTCCGAGACATAGAGCCCAGCGCAGCCGCAGCCGCAGTCCGAACCTGGCACTGTCACCCGTTTGGGGTACGTACCTCGATACCCTGGGAATTTGCATCAAGGCGACACCGTCTTGATGCTCTATTTGCCCGTGATGGACCATCTATCTTTGCCTACATCACCGTCTACATTTACTTCGTCTAGCTTTGCCATCACCCTCGTCGTCGCAGCGACTGTTCAAATATGCCAACAATTGGGACTTTCTAGCCTACGCTGCTGGCACGGCTGCCGCCATCAGCTCTGGCAGGACAGTACCTCTGCTGAATGTCGTGTTTGATGACAAGAAGATGAAGCCAAGTTGGGCCAACATTTGCTAATACAATCCCATTAACCCGAACCTGGCCATCTCTCAGTCTCAACGGCGAATCCAGCCTGCAAAGCTTCTTCATGTGCTTCATGTCCGTCTTGAACGCGGGTGAAACGACGGGACGGGCGCTTGGCCTTGGTCCCAATGTCGCCCAAGTCAGCGGAGCGGCCAATCGTATTCCGAGTCTGAGAGACAGTCAAGTAAAGGATGACCCTGCGGCTGCCGGCAAGCTTTTCAAGTCTGGCGGCGGACGGCATGAAGATTGAATTGGAGAATATCACCTTTAAATATCCTACGCGCGACGTGCCAGTTTTCAAGGGACTGAGTCTCACAATCGGAAAGGGACAGTTTACAGCCCTTGTGGGTGCATCAGGAAGCGGCAAGTTCGAGTATCATTTCTCTGCTTAAATGGCAACTTGCGCCAACTGGTATTTAGTAATTTGACTGACACACTGGCTCGTAGGGTTGTGGTGGCGTTGCCGAGAGTGCTTTTACTTGTATAACGGAACTGGCGCCTGGCAAGATGAGGCTATGCACATGACAACGACGTGTATTTCTCATCCCCATTCTTGCTAGAATCAGACATTTTTGCTATAGTGATATTGATCTTTATTATCTTTATTTGCTCGGCAATCACAGCTCTGCCGTTCGTGCGCCATCAACGACCAAGTTTGGTCTCGCCCCACATTACATCGATATTCATTGCCGCAAAATCACGACTTCTCATACTTTGCACTCTGAAGCTTCAATTCCATAACCTCGAAGCTGAATACCATTCTGCACAATCTCTCATACTGTGTCGGATCAATCAATTCAAAGCCCGACTCGATCTTGTTCCGGGAAAAAATATAACTATGGCCGGCGTCGAGGCAGACAAGCTCGTCATCTCTGACGACGAAAACCACCCCGCCAACCTCATCCCCTCGCTCTGCGCCAAGTTTTGGACGTTGGGTTGGGTGACGGGCACCGGCGGCGGCTGTTCCATTCGCAACGAGTCCGTCTTCTTCGTGTTCTTCTTCCTGGGGGCGGGGGGGGGGGGGGGGGGGGGGGGGGGGGGGGGGGGGGGGGGGGGGGGGGGGGGGGGGGGGGGGGGG
>JAPFSE010000258.1:0-28157 GCA_030777785.1 Beauveria caledonica | reverse complement strand
TATATATATAATGTATGAAAAAGCCCTTGAACAGCAATACTATAATACAAGGAATCCATTAAAATTGGAAAGTGCCAATACACTTCGCTCTTGATCACTCAAATCCGGCTACCACGACACCATGATCGGTCAACCGACGGTAAAATGAGAGTAGGATGCGTTTGAGTTACTTGAGACACTAAAACTACGACTGGATTCTGATATTCTCGATATAAATAGAGCATCGAAAGTCGAAATTACATTCTGGCTTATTTTACTCGCCTACCCTTTACCGCTTCTGCGCCATGCAACTCACTTTTGGATGCATGCAACAATGTCAAAGGGAAAGAAGACAAAGTGACCGAAGCCAGACACCAAACAAACCACACCCAAAAAACTGGTGAGAACTGCTTTACAGACAATATCTCATACTGCAGTCTTTCGCTTTGTATTAGGTGCCACCTTGCTGCCACAACGCCACTTCTCTCCTGGAAGCCTCAGTGTCCGGATGTGATGGACCAAGAATACGCTGGCAAAGACACACGCAGCGATCCAGTGATTAAGTGCTTCGTCAAGTCGACCTAGTCTCTGAAGAGTAGAGGCCAAGTTATGCATAATGGTCAGTGTATCGGGATGGTCCGCCCTAAGCCTCGTCTTGCTCGCTTCCAACACTTGCACCTTAAGCCTCGCCGCCTCCTCTACTCGGCCCTGATTCTTATAAATTAACGCCAAGTTGGCCATAATAGGTAGCGTAGAGGCATGTGTTACACTAAGGTCCGTCTTGCGAGTCTTGAGCACTACCACCGCGAGCCTCTCCGCCTCCGCCCATTGGCCCTGTTTACTATACGTTGACGCAAGGTTTTTTATACTAATGAGCGTGTCGGCATGGTCCGCCCCAAGCTTCGACTTGCTCGCGTCTAGCACCTAAACTCCAAGCATTTCTGCCTCTGCCCATCGGCCCTGCTTATTATATGTTGACGCCAAGTTGCCCATGCTGATCAGTGTAGAGGGATGTGTTGCCCCAAGCTCCGTTTTACAAGTCTCTAGCACTTGCAGAAAGAGTTTCCCTGCCTCCTCCTATCGGCCCTGGTTCGAATAAATTAGCGCTAGGTTGTTTACGCTGGTCAGTGTGTCCGAATCGTCCGCCCCAACCTTCATCTTGCGTGTCTCCAGTACCTGCACTTCGAGCCTCTCTGCCTCCGTCCATCGGCCCTGGTACCCGTATGTCAACGCCAGGTTGCCCATGCTGGCCAGCGTCAAGGGATGATTCCGCCGTAGTAACCTTTCTCGAATCTCTACTGATTTCTGGGCAAAAACCACGGCTGTATTGTAGTCACCCTTCTCATTCAAATACCGCCAGACGTTCGTTAGCAAGAAGCCCCAATCAAGACCACGGGCGCTGTCGGCAGGCGGCTTTGCCAGTAGTCTCTCAATGTGCGGTAGCAACAACCAGCATTGATGCCATGTTTCCAAGACCCCGCTCGGGAGATTTTCTGATGCCAACTGCAAAAACAACGGCTCCCAGCGCGCCATGTGGCCCAATCATGGGCATTCACGTCTTGCCTGATTAACGCGCGGCAGATGGCTGTGTTGAGATGCATGATAGAAGCCACACTTGCCACATGATTGGTCTAGCATTCGATGCTATATTGCAAGGGCTGCTTTGGGTGTCGCAATGAGCGTCCATGGCCTCTGGCCGATAGGCGACGCAGAAAAGGTGGGATCAAGGCGTTGCTTCAAGGTCGCGGTCCGTTGGACTAAAATTGATTATTTATAAACATGGTCGTCAACACAAGAGGGTAGGAAAGCCATTAATTGACCTCATGGTCTCTTTGACCAAAGGCACGAGGCTTTTCGCCCTGCCCGTATCTAGAGCCAACAATACGATCCCAACATATGAGCAGACTCATCATCGTATATAAAAGCTTTATACGAGGCCTAATTTACAACTCCTTGAGCGCAACGTAGCACTGCCGGGGCTTATTGGTCAGTACCTGCACCGCGTCGTACCCTGACAGCGCTGCAGGGCATGGGAGCAACTCAAACTGCCACACTAGCAGCGTGAGCAGCTGCTTAAACTGCACGTATACCATGCGACGGCCAAAGCAGCCCCTCTGGCCGAGGCCAAATGGAAGGGTCGGGTAGGCCGCGGGGTCAAAGGCGTCCGCGCCCGTTAGGGGGTGCTGGACGAGCCACCGTCGGGGGTCAAACACGTCCATGCCTTCTTCGTCGCGTATGCGGTAGTAGCCTGCGTCCGCATACTCGGCCAGCGCCTTTTGCGAGGTGCTGCTGCGCAGCGACTCGGCAATGGGCAGGTTCGGCGATGTATACCCGGGACCCTTGTTGACCACCACGATGGTGGTGCCGCGCGGAATGGCGTGTCCGAGGACCACGGTGTCGGCAGTGGCCTGCCGGTCCGTCATGGCCGTGGCATGGGCCAGGCGCAGCATCTCTTCGATGAAGGCGAGGAGGAACGGCACGTCGTGGTCGGTGATTTCGTTGTGCGTGGGGAACCGGCCCTCGGCGACGGCGGCGGGGTGCGCGGCTCGAAGGTGCGTCCGGAGAGCGGCCTGGTGCTCCGGGTGGTCGGCCATGAACTTGACGCCCCATGCGAGGACGTTGGAAGTGGTCTCGTGGCCACCAGTGACGAAGCCAAACATCTATCGACCGTGTAAGCAGGATTTGGCATCATTGTTGAAACCGCATGATATGTGACATGAGGGGGGACTCACCTCATCCTTGATACCGTCGGACCAATAGTCGGGCGCGCGGTTTTGCTTTTGGGCCAGCGCTCGCTCGCGATGAAGGATGAGGTCCAGTGCGCACTTGAGCTTGGAGTAGCCGGCATCTGGCAGGCCGGCGTCGTCGTCGTCGTCGAGGTGCCGGACAACCTTGTCGACCTGCCTTTTGATGAACTGGTCCTTGAGCGCGCGCAGCCGGCGCACGCGCGGGAACCACGACAACACCCGCCAGGCAATGTCGGGAAAGCCTGTGGCAGCGACGGTTGGGATATTCTCCGTGGTGCGCAATAGGGCGTCCATGGCCGGGGTGAGCGGCGCGCGGGGAAAATCGACGGGCTCTCCCGCGGCCGCGGCGTTGCGCAAGTCGTCGCGCGCTTCCTCGCCGAGGCTCCGATATCGCTTGAGCTGCTCCGCCAGCGCGCGGTCCTCAGTACCGTCGCCATAGCCAAAATCGTAGATGGCGTCGAGGGTGGCGTAACTCAAGTCATGGTTCGCCGCAAAGGGCCGCCCCGTGCCGGCGATGCGGCGCTTGATGCGCCAGAGCTCCAGCAGACGGCAGGCGCCAGCGTACATGTTCGGGGCGGCGACGCCGTGGAGAAAGGCCGGCGACATGACATCTTGAAGCAGGCGGCGGTGCGCGGCCCAGACGGGCCCCGTCTTGAGGCAGGCGTGGAAGTTGGGCATCTCGCCGCGCAGCAGGGCAATGGCGAGGTCGGAGCGGTCAAACTCGTGGCCGCGCCGGACGAGGATGTCCTGGGCCTCGCGGAAGTCGGAGACGACGACAAAGGGCCGCGCAAAGGGCACGAGAAAGACCTGGTAGACCGGGCTCCGGTGGCGGTCGCTCTGGCGCACCACCCATTCGCTGATGTTTTCTGGGGATTCGCGCTGGATGGCCATGACGTCGCCGAGGAGGGAGCGCGCGGCCTCGGCGTTGTAGGGGATGCCGGGTAGCGGTCGGGGAAGAAGCCATTGCCGGATTGTGTAGAGGGTGGTGGTGATGAAGAGAAAGACGAGGACCAGGGTCTGGCAGGTGATGGCGGAGGGGAGCAGGCTGGCGATGTGGAGAGACATGGCTGCCGGTGGTCAAACGGGTGGTGTAGGGCTGTGACGGTATCGTGGAGAATGCCAATCTTTGGTGGCAATTACGACTAGAGGGCCATTGGACGAGTTTTGGGAAGAAGAAGACGTAGGAGGGAGTGATTACAGTGGTAAGTATACAGCTGATGTAGAAAATTGGTATCATTTGGCTACTGGTACGACGCGGCGTCTTTTATTTACGTCCGAGAGCCGTCAGAGCAAACACTGTCCACAAGATTGGCTGGGATGGTATCATGGCAAGAGGACTGTGGGGGCAAGCCGCGCCTAGTTTGCCGTTTGATGCTAGCTAACTTGACTAGATGATGCTGAGCTCTGATACCCCAGTTGATGATGGATGCAACGAATCAAAATAACTGGTCAAAAAGGGGCATCGGGGGATGCGCGAAGCGGTGAGTTTGCCGAGGTGCATGGCATGATATCTGGTGGCAGGGCCTGTCAAGGGTTTATTTGTTTGCTAGGCCTGGGCGTATTGAAGAGGATGGAATTGCTTGCTGACCTTTACTTCTGTAAATCTTATTTTTGGACCCAAGATAGAAGTGTGGACTACCTAAGAGTTATCGTTGCCGTTTGCGTGACTGTATCATAGCATTTCCCGAATGGGTGGATGACAGAGTCTCATTGGCGGAAGCAGAACCGGCAGTTAGCTTCAATGTCTAGAATGTCCAGAGACGGCTGTCCATCATTGGCAGGTAGTTTGTTGGTCTGACGGGCTGTCGAGAGTTACTTTCTCGATTTTGGTCCTGCAATGAATTGCAACGAGTGCTTCTTCGTGATGGTTTTTTTATGATGGCGAGTTTCAGGGACAAGATGGCTTTTCTTTAGCGGGCCACGGCGCTATCAGCACTGTGATAATCCTCCGGCGACGCACTGTAATGCACCATGGACTCGGACGCCTGCGCACTGTATTGCACAGTATAACCTTCACCGTTACTGTAGAATGCGGCGAGTGCGGACAGCTCCATGTACCGGCCGGCTTGCAGCGTCATGGATCATGGCAATGAAAAGGTCTACCAGAGCAAAGACAAGGCAATGTACAAAACGCCGTGTTGGAAAAGGTAGAGATTCGTGATCCAGAAAATAATGTCGTATGACAGCCCTGGTAAATTGATAAATGATAATAGTTAGTGACAATCTGCCAAATTGCCGCTGGCTAGATCTGCTTAGCTCAGCACCGAAACTGTTAATACCCAAGTACCTACGTACCTGCAGTCGCTGCCACGCGTGCCTCTGTCGCCTAAACGCTCCCACAAGGTACCTGCGCGACTCATCCCGTTGGCCCGTGCTCCCCTTCTCTTGTGACCAGCTCGAACATTCTCTACCTAAGGTAGCTCACCAACAACGCCGCCATCAATCGTCTCCTGTGCCATCACCCCAACCCTCAACCACGGCCTCTACGACACGTCTCACGCTCTCTGCGGCTCCAATTGCGCACTTGCGTCCTTGTCCGCGCCTCACCTGCCATCTAACTGCTTCGCGCCCGTTCATAGCAGTACGCCCGTTTTTCGCCACGAGCACCCACGCTGACGCTACCTTGCGAGCCTAAACCTCGTAAGCGCGCCCACCTCGCTCGCATCACGAGCATTATTTTTGCCATTGCCTCCATCACCAAAATCGCTGCCCATCCTGTCCGTCTTTGCCGCGTTTCGCACCATTAGGCACTCTGCGCCCTCTTTCCACTGATCCGAGCCTCCGAGCGCCATGCCTAGCAAGACGCCTCAGCGCAACGGCAAGCCCACCCAAAACGGCGCCCGCAAAGATACCGAGATGAAGGACGCCGGCAAGTCCAAGGCCAAAAAGGGTGCCAAGGACGGCGACGAAGAGATGACTGTTGTTGTGCCCCCATCCAAGGCCAAAAAGGGTCCTGCTGCCCGCCCTGCCGACGCCGACGGCGACGTCGCCATGGGCGATCAAGATGTTGCTGAGCAGGTTGACCCCACGGAGCAGACTGTCACAGGTAATCTATTTCTCATCATCGCAATCCTCCGCGCGTCGTAATTATCGTGTAATCTAATCCTTGCTCTCAACTACAGACATCAAGAGCAATTTCGCTCTGCTGGACCGCGCCGTCGCCCTCTTCGATGCCAGATTCTCCCTCCGAGCTCTTCGATCCATCTCTCTGCTACGAAAACGCTTGAATCCCGACGTCATTTCCCAGGCTATTGTCGATACCTTTCCCGCTACCGTCACTGCTGGAAACGTCGCCAAATCCCTCCTTGTTGCCGTTGGCCGCGAAAGTATCCCTCTCAAGGCCCTCAGTGAGATGGACATTGACTCCGACTCCAAGCCCGCCAAGAATGGCGTCAAGAAGGAAACCAAGGATGTCATTCCCGAAATCGACGTCTTCCTCGGCATTCTCATCCAGGTTTACCTCTTTGACACCAAGCAGTATCAGAAGGGTGCTACATTTTCCGAGGAGCTCGTGGAGCGTGTGCAGTCTCTCAACCGCCGCACACTAGACTCGCTCTCCTCCAAGGTCTACTTTTACTACTCCATCTTCTGCGAACACATTGCCCCTCTCCCCCCCTCGCCAGAATCGCCCGTTGTCGCCATTCGCCCGAAATTGCTTTCGGCCCTCCGCACAGCTGTTCTGCGCAAGGACATTGACACGCAGGCCTCCGTCATTGTGCTACTGCTGAGGAACTACCTATCAACCTCTCACATCAACCAGGCCGACCTACTAGTATCGCACACCCAGTTTCCCGAAAATGCCGTCAACAATCAGGTCGCCCGTTTTCTGTACTACCTTGGTCGCATTCGCGCCATCCAGCTGCGATACACCGAAGCTCATGAGCACCTCACCGCTGCCACACGTAAGGCGCCATCCAGCAACTGTGCCGTTGGCTTTTCCCAGACCGCCACCAAGCTGCTCATGGTGGTTGAGCTGCTTATGGGAGACATTCCCGACCGCGCCACTTTCCGCCAACCTGCCCTCGAGGATGCCCTGCACCCCTATTTTCTCCTGGTTCAAGCCGTCCGCGTTGGTAACCTCGAGGAGTTTGAGATCGCTATTGCCGACCACGCCGATACCTTTCGCCGCGACGGAACGTATTCTCTCATTCTGCGCCTGAGACAAAATGTCATCAAGACTGGTATCCGCATGATGTCGCTGTCCTACTCGCGCATCTCCCTGCGTGACATTTGCATTCGTCTGCATCTGGGGAGCGAAGAGAGTGCAGAGTACATTGTCGCCAAGGCCATCCGCGACGGCGTCATCGAAGCCACTCTGGATCGCGAACACGGTTTCATGAAGAGCAAGGAGGTGGGCGACGTGTACGCTACTAGAGAGCCTGGCGAGGCATTCCATGACCGTATTCGGGCATGCCTTGCCCTCCACGACGAAAGTGTCAAGGTAAGATCATATTGCCACACAAATCGCTCATCGTGTCTAACGAAATTCAAGGCCATGCAATTTCCCATGAACCAGCACCGTCTGGAGCTGAAGAACGCGCAAGAAGCTCGCGAGCGCGAGCGCGAAATGGCCAAGGAGATACAAGAGGGTGACTTGGATGACGACGACCTAGGCGGCGATTTTGACGGAATGTAGTGATGACTTGAATTCATCGCTTGTTTTATTACAGCCGTCTGGGTTGGAGTTGGTAATTGAGCTGGGCACTTTCTACATGCGCTTTGATTCCCGTACATGCAGTGATGAGTGTGGGGGAGATGGAAGGCAACGGATGAGCCGCGGAATACTTTTGCACTTGTACTACTTATCGGAATGATACGACTAGAGTTGGGGTGGAAGAGAGGCAGCAGCAGAAATACAAGATGTCAATTTAGATATTTGTGCATCACTGCCATGCGCTACACAGCACTTGAATCGATCGGATTGGGATTGGAGTCGCAGCTTCCCGATCCCACGACAAACACCAGCACGTGACGTGCCATAGTAATGAGGGAAACGTGAGAAGACGACGCGGCCTCAAGCCGCATTTCGCCATGTGCATCCTTCTCACATCCTCCGTTCAAAGGTCATCACGGAACGACATATTGACTTGCAATCGTTCCATCGTGCATACCTTGCCAACAACGCGTTGTTTTGCAGAGGCGGCCAATCTCCACCACACCTAGGTAGGGTGCCAAGCTACAGCGCCTACTCGTCGTATTACCGTAAGATACGTTCGTCCGCCCGTCCGTCGCCTGCCCTCCACCGCCCACCCGTTTTGGTCATTCGTCATCAACAAACTCTTGATTTTGCCCAGTGGGCTGGCGAATCAGAAAGAAACAAAAAGAGACAGCCCACCCCTGCGCTCCTTCTTCTGCGAGGCTGTAAGAATATGCCTCCGAAGCGAAGACGACCAGGAGAAGTAGCGCAGGCAACGCAGCCACCGACCGTCGACCCCAGAGTGCCCTCACCAGCTGTGACGCGTGCTGCCACGCGCCAGACGCCCATTTACCCGCCGCCGATACCGATTACCAGCCCGCCCAAGACGGCTGCCGCCGCCACCGCATCCCCTGTCGCGACCCCCGTGCCCCTTCCCATTGTTCCTGGCCAGGCACCCTCGCCACCCAAGCTTGGCGGTGTGTGGCCCAGGTCCCCGCGCGCCACTCGCGTGCGGCCGCCCGTCTCGTCGACGCCTGCCTCAGCGCAGCGCGAGCCGTCACCGCTTCCCAACAGCAGCACCCGTGCGATGGGCGGTGACACGGGAAAGGAGAATGTTCGTGGCACGGGCTTGATCGCCCCGGAAACTACGTACCACATTGCATTTTCGCATCAACAGAGCAGACTGCCAACGTCGTCATTTGCCCATCGTCAAGGCTATCTTGCCACGGCGCCTAGAATAGAAATGGCCTCGAACCCTTCGACCGTCACTCCTGTGCTGCCTCCAAAGCCACCGACGCTCGCCGGCAAACCACCGCAGAGCTCCGATCGCAACATTGACAAGGTAGTTTTTGGTAATCTCTGCTTCAAAACATGGTATCCGAGCTACTACGGGAAGGAGGTTTTGGGTGATGCCTCTGCGAATGCGAGAAATGGCACCAAGGACCACGGCATCGAAGCTGGCAAGGCATACGGCAAAAAGGATCGTGAGCAACCCCCAATGCTTGAGCGACTGTACGTTTGTCCAAGTTGCTTCAAGTATGCCAAAGAGCTGGTGGCTTGGTGGGGTCATGTACGATCCTGCGGCCTCAAAGGCCGTGTTCCCGGCAAGCGGGTCTACGTTCACCCCCGAGGTCGGCGCAAGATCCGTGTAGCGCACGACGGAAAAGGCCCCGGTCCGAAAAAGCGTCGGGGTGACGGCGGAGTGCGTTACACGGAACAAATAGTGCAGGATGAAGGCGAGTGGAGTATCTGGGAAGTCGACGGAGAGGTTGATAGAGTGAGTGCTCACGCATTTGCACACGTGCTTTGACATGATGCTGATCATTGCAGCTGTTTTGTCAAAATCTGTCACTTTTTGCCAAGCTATTCCTCGACAACAAGTCGGTGTTCTTTGACGTAACAGGCTTCAACTACTTCTTGTTAGTGTACACGCCACCCTTCAAACCTCCTGTCGGCAACGAGGCTCCCGAGGCCCCTGTCCCCCAAGTCGCGGGCTTTTTCTCCAAAGAAAAAATGTCGTGGGATAATAATAATCTGGCATGCATTCTGGTGTTTCCACCATGGCAGCGAAAAGGCCTGGGGGCACTTCTCATTGGTGTCTCATATGAGATATCGCGACGAGAAGGTATCCTTGGCGGGCCAGAGAAGCCCATCTCTGATCTCGGCAAAAAGGGCTACAAGCGATTCTGGACCGGTGAAATTGCGCGATGGCTGCTGAGCCTCGACGTCCCCCAGATCCCGCCGCCCGGTATGGAACTCATGGTCGACGTCAACGACTGCAGCGACGCCACCTGGATCACGCCCGAAGACTGCCTCGGCGTCCTCCGCGAGATGGGCGTCCTCGAAGATGCAGGCGTAGGCCCTGGCAAGCCCGTCAAACGCCAAGACACGCAAGACGCAGAGAGTGACGCTGATGGGGTGGACGGCGCGGACAAGAAGCACGCGACGCCGATGTCGCCTGCGCAAATGCAGCTCGGCAAGCCGGTCCCGCGCGTGCGCATCGACAAGGAGCTCATTCGGCGGTATGTTGTGCAGAACCGCATCGACCTGGAAAAGACGTGCGAGCCGGCCGGCTTTGCAGACGGCTATGCGCGGAAGACGGGGAGCGAGATGGTGGAATGACTGTAGCTTCACAAAGGGGTATTTTTTGACGTGGCGGATATTTGTACGATTTGATTTGGCGTTGAGCGGTTACATTTTGATACCCAGGCTCTTCTATTGGCATGGAGTTGGTACACGGCGCTGCATTTACACGAATTTCTAAAGGATAACGAGACATGAATGCGATAGGTATCAACCAATAAGTTTCTCTTCGTCTATTGTAATATACCAATGTGTCTATATAGGCTACATGTCGTAAAATCTTGGGTAACATTTCATTCATGGCGTATCGTCAGTTTTGCAGGCCGTGTTCGCGGCGCCTCTACAATGGCTTCCTCGGCCAGCCCACCATCCGTTGCTGGACTCTGCGGCACGGCTAGCTTACGAGGTGTCGCCGGCGGGGGGTGCCATCTCGCCGACGAGCATGTACTCATGGCGTCGTCGCCGGCGTCGTCTTGCCGATGGTTGAGGACATTGTCGATGCGCAGCCGGGGCGGGCCGGAATTGAGTCCCTCGCCGTTTTTGGGAGGCCCGGCTGAGACGAGACGGATTAGTTTCTGCATTTCCTGCGCCTTTTCTCGACACGTGGGAGGATGGATAGACGGGCTTACATAGAATCAGGGAAAAGAGCTTGACAATGACGGGGCCCCAGACAGTCATGGCAATGATTTGGCCGTAGGACCAGCGGTTCGCGCGAAAGCTATCGTCGCTAATCACCTTGCTGAGGGAGATGAGATATAACACGTTGATGACGAGGTAGGCAAACTCAAGGCCGTGCCAGAACCACGCAGACCAGCGCAACCAGTGGCGCTTGAGCGGCCCGTCGGGCCAGCGGCCGAGCCCGTGGGCGCCAATGGCCCAGTGACGGGTGCGGCGGTGCGTGCGCAGCGTCCACGCGAGCTGGTCGACGCCGAGGGCGACAATGGCGACGGTGTCCAGCACGAGGAAGACAAGCTTGTAGACGAGCGGGTGCGGGAAAAATGTGAGCGTGAGGCCGTCGACGCCGGCGCTCGAGGCGCAGTAGGTACGGGGGCTGGGGTTGCCGCCGCAGGCCGCGACGGCGCGCTGGCCGCGGAAGAGGTCGAGGGCACCGGCAAAGGAGATGCTCTCGGTGGTGGCGACGACGGCGAGAAGGTACTCGGTGCAGAAGCCGAGAAAGGTGTGCCAGTTGCGGATGCCCTCGTTGTGGAGGCAGACCTGGACGAGGAACATGGGAAGGATGCCGTTCTGGGAGACGTGAAAGGCGACGGCGCCGTTGACGACGATTTCGCCCCAAAAGGAGCCCTCTTGCGAGTTGACGACAATGGCGAGGATCGAGGCGATTTGCACGGCAAAGATGAACCAGCACTGGGCTTCTTGGAACTCGACGAGCGTGGTGGCGATGGCGATGCTGGTCCGGGACAGCGCCGACGAGTCCTTCCACAGCATCGACTCGATGCGCGTGAGTCGCCTGACGATGCGCTCCGAGGCCGGCCGTTTGGCGGGTTTCTGCGAATAGCTGACCCAAAAGGTGAAGATTCGGAGAAAGATGTAGAGGGAGCCGGCAAAGACAACTTGCAAGACGTATGATATAAGGACCTAGGTTGTTTGTGTGAGAATGCGTGGCGCGTGCCAAAAGAAACGTGTGAGCGTGGACTTACACCAGGACCAAAGATGTCGGGGTTGATTTCGGCGCGCAGCTCCGGGCAAAAGATGTCCATGGCCGCAAAGATGTTGTCGGTGGACGAATTTCGCGACAAGGACGTGATGGAGGCGTCACACGGCTCAGAGAGCTGATCCTCAACGCACGACTCGACGGCGCACGCGGCAAAGGATTCCACCACCGGCCGGCCCTGGAACGAGGCCAGCGAGCTGTTGCCCATGAGGGCGCTGGCGTTGCGCTCGGCCTCGGCGTCGACGTAGTACGCACCAACGTCGCGCGTCCAGTAGGCAATGGCTGCGAGGGCCGCGCAGTTGTAAAACGTCTCAAACGAGCCAAAATAGAGCGCCGTGTCGTTGCACGCCGTCGGACAGTCGTGCGGGGCGCCGCGGCCGCGGCCGACGCGGCACCCCGAGAGGTAGAGGTCGACCTGCGGCCCGCCGTCGATGCCGTCCTGGATGAGGTCGCGAAAGGTCAAGTCGTCCTTGGTGTAGCCGCCGACCTTGGCGAGGTCGTGAAAGGGGAAAAAGTCGGACGTCCCGTCAAAGCCCGGGCGTACAAGAACAGTGAGCGGCGACGGGGCGGGCGAGACGACGGAGGAAGAGGAGAAGACAGCCGTGGTGGTGCGCGAAAAGGACGGCGCAAAGGTCGCCGTCATGGTGTTTTGTTGTCTGGGGATTGACCCGGATAGAGCGGTCCGAGTTTAGAGATGGTACCGCTGCTGCTGCCGCACTTGGTTGCCCGTCCGAAACCGCCAAAGTTGGCCAATATGTGCTGCATCTCCAAGACCAGCCACCTCGAAAAAGCGATCAAGTCTGATAATCGGCAAAGATACCACCAAGATGAGGCCTGCTAGCCAGCAATTCTGTCACTAGCGCAGCTCTGGAAGCGGTAAGATGTCAGATGGAATTTTCTGCACCCACTCGGTGTGCTAAAGTGGTGGTGATGGGGGATCATCCATTGATGAATGTTGCTGTTGCGGAGCCGCCCCAGGCGGTCCGTTTAGCTCGGGCGCCTGGCGGAGCTTGGCATCATCACGGGTGGCTGGCATTGTCGGGATTCTGGTTGGGGCGCTGATTATTATACAGAGTCGTGTAAAATGTTCGGCCACTACACTATTATAGCGATGGAAATGAAGACGGGAAGTGGACGATGATGAGGTTATCGCGACATGGACGTGTGTAAGCTGTGTCTGGTCATTTGCAAACAAGCTTCGTCGAGGCGCAGCCGGGCCGAGCCCCGGTTATTTAAATCTTGGGCAAATGCCGTCATAGCTTGGTGCCAGCTAGCAGCGTGGCAGCCTTGTCGTGATGTGAGCAAACGGACGGTCAGAATTAATGTATTTTTTTTTTTAAAAAAAAAAAAATTCTGAAGACCGCGATGCTCTTGGATTCGATTATTCGGCAAGAATTCTCTCGTGATCAGGGCATTGCTATGGAGTGTATCTTTTACAGTTCGACTCCATTACTGCAGGTGACAAACACGGCTGCAATGAAACGACATCAGGACAGCGACGAAGATTGAATCAGAGATTCCCATTAGAAAATAGAGCAAAATTCGATTCGATAAACCCAGAAATCTCCATCAATTTCGACATCTCTACTCCGTACTGAGTGCATAACTCGGCTCAACAACCCTTCGCCAAACCATCACTTACTAACTGGTACCAACACCGCAATTATCCCGACGTAAGCCGACCCCAGACGTCATCCCGGCCGAAGCTAGCTCTCCTCACAGCAGCCCGCTCCTCTTCTTCATTCCACACACGCACGTAATTCTCTTCTTCCCTCGCCCATCTCAATTGTACGCACCAAGGGTACGCCCCTATTAAAATCCCTTCTATTCTTATCCGCCTTCTGACCAATTCCCAGGCCGCACCTCTCCCCACCCCCTCACAAAGATGCCCCCCCGACTCCCCCGCGCCGTCACCTCCACGGCCACCACCTACCTACTCGTCCGTCCGTCCGCCGGCGCCGGTGCCAGCCGCCACGCCTCGCTGCGCCTCTACTCGGCCCAGACAGAACCCCTCATCCGCGTCGCCAACCTCCCTGCCGGCGCTACCGGCCACATCCGTGTCCTCGAGCTTAACCGCGCCTCCGCCCGCAACGCCATCTCCAAGGGCCTCCTCGCCGCCCTGCGCGCCGAAGTCGACGCCATCCACGCGCAGTACGGCCCCGGCGGCGAGGAGCTGTCCGCCGCGAGCACAGCGGAAGGCGGCCCGACCCGCGCGCTCGTCATTGCCAGCGCCGTCGACTCGTGCTTTTGCGCCGGCGCTGACCTTAAGGAGCGCCGCGGCTTCACCCAAGAAGAGTAATAATGCATCCCACCCTAATCCCCAACGGCCCCCAATAACTTTCTCTACATCCCGGATCCTCCATCAAGGCTAATCGCGTTCCTGTCGTGTACAGAACCAACGAGTTCCTCACCAACCTCCGCGCCACATTCACGTCACTCGCCGACCTCCCCATCCCCACCATCTCCGCCATCTCCTCCATTGCCCTCGGCGGCGGCCTCGAGCTCGCCCTGTCGACGCATTTTCGCGTCCTCTCCTCCAACGCCACCGTCGGCCTACCCGAGACGCGCCTCGGAATCATCCCCGGCGCCGGCGGCACCCACCGCCTGACGGGCCTCGTCGGCCTCAGCCGCGCCCGTGACCTCATCCTCACCGGCCGCCGCGTCGCCGCCCCCGAGGCCTACTTTCTCGGCATCGCCGACCGTCTTGTAGAGGTCGTTCCCGAGGACGAGCGCGATGGTGCTAACATTTTGCCTGCGGCCCGCCAGAGCGCCCTCAGCGAGGCCGTCCGCCTCGCGCAGGAGATTTGCGAGGGCGGACCCGTTGCCATCCGCGCTGCCCTGCAGGCTGTGGCCTGGGCGCGTCCCGATAAGGAGAATGAAATGTACGACCGTGTCGTCGCTACCGAGGACCGTAACGAGGCCCTCAAGGCTTTTCAGGAAAAGCGCAAGCCTGTTTTCAAGGGACGGTAAATAGGGAGAAAATGAACGTGTAATATTATAAAGACTACAAAATCAACAAAGACGCATGTAACAATAACGTATGCCGTGTTTCGCCATCAAATTCTGGATGCATAAGACTGCAAGTAAATCGGAATGCCGCTCAAAGCATGAATCGTGGCACCCATCTATTGTACAAAAAGTCATGTTCTAAGCCCTCGCAAAGCTCCCCTACGTATAGTAGAAAGGGTTAATGCCGACTCGAAGCAAATGCAAAGGAGAAAAACGCAATGCAAAGGGGGGAAAGTGATGCAAAGGGGAAAAATCGATGCAAAGGGAAGAAAAACAAATACGGTTCTTAAAGCGCAGGCTCGGGTATCGGTGCTGCCTCCTCAGGGACGGCATCGTCCACAAGCTTTTCGGTCTGGGCCGCGGCAGGCTCCGCGGGCTCTTCCGCAGCCGGTGTGATACTCCCCGCCGATGTCGCTTCTGCCTCGGGCATACACTCTGGCGAAAGCTCTGGCACAAGTTCCGGTACGGGCTCCGCCTCCGCCTCCGGCTGAAGGGGCTGCTCGCGCTTCGGAACGTTGACGTAATTGTCCTTGTCCGCGTCACGTACATAGCACAAATAGTAGGGCTCGCCGCTGGTGCTAAGAGAATGGAGCACCTCCTCGGTCTTCTTGTTCTCCTTGACATCGGCGTCGTTGTACCAACGCCACACATCATCCTCAAAGTCGCGAATCCATACCCAGTAGTGGCCAGACATGAGCTGACCACGGTGACAGATGACAGCATGGAGGCGGTACGGGATCTCTCTCATTTCCTCATGGTGTGCTGCAATCGTATTCTCACAGCGGGCCAGCTCGTCTTCCATCATCTGCATAACCTGGCGGTAAGTTTCGTACACGCCCGTGACCTTCCGGACGGGAGCCTCCACCTGTTCATCGGCGGGCCTGGGAGGAGAAAGGAGCAAAAAGTCACCATCCATAGGACCATCGAAATCGAAGGTTTCCGCCTCCAACAGGGTATCGTCTCCGTTTTCAGGCTGGCCGAGAGGCACAGGCTCGAGCGCTGTGTAATGCTCAAGCGTTCTCAAGTACGAGGGGTTAGCTTCTAGCTTCGCCTGATCTGCCTTGATATCAGCAACACGCTTTGCCATGATCCAGTCCTCCACACGTCGCTGGAAAGCTGGCGAATCATGATCGGTATCCATGAATCGGTCCAGCCACAAAGTCTCGGGGATGATGACAGGGTTGCCATTTTTGCTACCATTTGACTGTGTGCGCTGAATCAGCACGTGCAGAATGGGCGGCAACGTTCTGATGGTGGTGTATCGAGACAATTTGCTTTCTTCTAGGATTTGCTGGTCAAAGTTCTTGCCGAGTGCGTCGTACAGCGTGCATGGCCCATTCTCAGCTGGAAAAGCCGTGATAGACCTATCAAAGCTGACCTCATGCTGATACTTTGTCTCGTGGAACTTTTTGGTATAATTGACTGTCGTGACGAAAAATGTCTCCATTAATCTTTCAAGCTGAATGCCAGTTTTAACATCGACGGAGCTGGGCCGAATAGCAGCTTGCAAGCGATTGATGATACTGCCCATTACCTCCTCGACATCCTGTTGATCTGTGCCTGAAGATCGCTTCTGGCGTTCAAGTGCGCCAAGTACCTTGTGATCAATGGTCTCAGTAGTATCTGGATCAACCATCTCGACATCACTGGTTTTTCTATCGAGTGCGGGTGTTGGCTTCTGAACTTGCGTGATTTCGCTTGGCTTCGTGGGTAGCATAGCGCCATCCACCATGACTGCATCCTCCCCGCTGCTCGTCTCCGTTGCAGGTGGTATTATGGGATTATTCGGTCCTGGGAAATCTTCGACACATCCGTCTGAAGGGTCACATTTTGCCTCCTCGTGCTCAACTAGTGTCCTGGTACTAGATATACTAGCTGTATCCAGCGGCGCGGTACCTTGATTATCGAAGCTCAGCATGTCGACGTCGCTTGAGCCTTCTCCAGATAAAGCAACGGGCTCCGGAGGGGGTCTCGACGGGAGTGGTGGGGGCAGGGGACTGCTTTGTTGATCGTTCGTTTTCTCGCTATTCAACAATGTATGTGTTGATAGCAAAACAGCGTTAGCTAGGCGCTGAGACGGCCTGGTTGCCGTCTTTTCCGACCTTTGTAAAGTTTCAAAGAGAGCTGCAAGTTCCTGAGCAACTATGTGTTGTTAGACTTGCCAAGATCGAGTGTTGCATGTTCACTTACAAGCATCTGCGACTACAGCTTCCCCTCTGTCCATTTGCATCTTGTTCCCGCCGATGCGGCGATTCTCAATGGCGTCCTTGGACAGCCCGAGTTTGATGTCGTCATAGTTGAAAACAACGTCTCGTACGGGCTTTACTGTAAAAAGATATTGCAGCAGACTGTTGAGGTAGCATGTATTTCCAATATTGTCAAGACCAACAGGCAGCGACAAGTCAACAGGAGCACCGGAGTCCGCACTGTCCACTGCAGTACCTATATTACTTTCATGAAGCAGTTCCAGGGCTACCTGCTTCAGAGACAGGGACCCGGTGTGTTCGGCAATTGAGTCGAGAGCGTCCAAATAAAGCTTCTTCGCGTCTGCTTTATTGCATTGTTGAAGCTTGCCGCGAGTGGCGGGAACAGCGTCGGAGATGATATTTGATGTATCATTTAGCCCGATGACGTACTTGGCAGTCGCAAGAGACATTTTTTGATCGGCTTCCATAAGCAGATCTGCCTGATAGTGATCATCGTGGGACTCTGAAGCAATCATCATGAGCAGGGTCCTGGCTGTGCCGGCTTCGGCAGGGTCATCGGCCAATTTCTTTCGAAATGCCCGAATGATGGCTTCAGCGGGATAGTTGTTTGGCGGGGTGAGACCAAAGTATGCTATCGACTGCGAAACAGTCCCACCATCATAGTTGACGGCTTGCTGGCGTGGCTGACTCTCGTAAACGGATGATTGCGTCACAGCGTACTCGATAAGGAGATCATCTTGGGCGTCATTGGCAACATTCAGGAGAGCATCAATGAGCTCTTTTCGAGACGAAGGTAGAAGGTCCCATTGTCGCTTATACGCATTGACAACGATTTCTCTGCCTTGCGTAGGCAACACACCTAGAAGCCTGTATCTATCCGTGCCGACCAATGCGTTGGATTCGATATCCTTGACCTCAGCACATTGAAGTACACCATGCAGCATTGGAGTACAGAATGTAGGCTTTTCGGCAGCTTGTCCCGCTTTGTGTATTAGGCACTGGACCTCTGCCCGGACATCTTCAAGATAGGCACGATAAGTGTTCATCTCGGTGGTGCCTGAAGGGCCGTCTGGGGGAGCTGCAGGTCGTGGCGTAAAGGATCCTTCGTCGATGCCGGAGCTATCTTCTACCTTTTCCTCGAACTCTAGCTCTCTGAATATGGAAAAGCACCGTGGCCCAAAGAGGACAGCGAAGCGCTTGTTGCGCTTTGATATGCTTCGGACAGTTTCGGCAGTTGATTCCAGCTGGTTTTTCAGATATGTATTGAGATTGAGTGGCGCCTGATACGCCCATTCATCGGTGGCTCCCTCGTATCTGGCTGGATCCTGCTCTTTAGCAGCATCAAGCTGCTTTCGAATTGCTTCATGGTCGAGCAGCAGCGTCACCCACCAGCTGTGCATCCGGGGCTCACTAATCTCCAACGTCATTTGGAAGGTGCAGGGCGCAGCGCTGCAGATGAAGTTTTCTCTAGCCAAGATGGGGTTGTATCGACAGTGATCGCTGGCGATGTTCCCTGGCGATGCAGAGCCCGCCCATGCAAGATGATGCCAGGGAAACATGTTATCTGAAAGCGGCCAAGCTGTCTGCGAGTGGTGGCAAAGCGATGTAGTGTGTTCCTCGTCCCAGGCCATCTTGAAGACGAAATGGAAGTGGCAATCTAGACATACTGAGGAAAGAACATGTGCTGAGCTTGTCGAGTAGCTTTGCTTGCCGTTGATGACGAGCCTATGGGGGTGATCCCAGGCGTATGGGCTATCGAATTCGGCGTTTTGGGCTCGGGCTCGGTCGAAGAGGTCGCAGACGGTGAAGCGGTTATGGATGAGTTCGTATATCCAGCGACTGGGATGGCATCCTGAGACAGTCAGATACTGGCTAGATTTCGAGTGTGCATACATACCTGCTACCTCTTTCCTGGAAGCAAAGAAGTTGGCCTTGATGGGCAGCGCGTTGTGTTGAACAAAACCGGCGCCAGAGGTGCCTGGCAGCGCCGCATAGTGACTGCCTGCACCTCCATCTTCTGCTAAATCGAAGTGAACCATGGTTGCGCCTGGGCTATGATGCGGCCGCAGCAATGTGCGAAGGGCACCGAGGAGGCTCTCGGTCGTAGCGTTGATGCGTTGTGGTCCAGCTTTGGTAATGTATCGGTTATTATGAAGCTTGCGAGTGTGAGCCAGCCACACTGCGGTCTATGTCGTGGATTTTATATTGAGCTAGCCAGATGCTTCAGCCAAGAGGTTGTAAAAGGGCGAGAAAGAGCGAGAATGGGAAGCCGTGGTTTTGTAGCTTGGCTGCTAGCTGTGTGGCCGAGTGCGACCGTAGGAAACGTGCGAGGGACGGAGGCGCGGCATTTGTTGGAAACAGTGAAGCAGCTTGTGTACGCCACTAGATACAGAGCCGAATGTGCAGTTGAGCTGACGTAGCACTGCCGACGCTCTGGATAGAATGTGCGAGATGCGAGGCGTAAGCTTTGGTTGAGCGAAGCGCCGAAACGGCTTGGGGGGCCGTTTTGGTTGTGTGGCGTGCGTGGCGTGTGGCGCTGCTCCCGCTTGCCGCTGTCCTTGTAAGGCAGACGTGACTGCCATCAGATGAAGTAATGAAAATCTCTCAAATTAAATTAAAGGAAAGCTAGTGTGACCCTAAAATCAGCTCTAGGGATACTGTGATTCACTTCTTTTCGTTTTCTTGCGCTGCGGCGAGCGGTGCTGCAGCGTCCTCTTTTGGCCCAAGACAGCCATGAGGTTTCACAGTCGCTCATCAGTCGCAACAGATAACTAGTAGTTGAGCTGTAAACAGCGAAAGTATTGTAGTGGCGGCTGTTTCTGTATAATCTCACAACTGCGCAACTAGTTCTCGCCCACCGCCTCTCGAGCAGAGAGGCGGTTGCTCGGCCTGCTTGACCGCCAGCACGCTGCAAACACCGCCTCCAGGCCCTTTTGGCAAACGCCAGGCGCAGAGCATACGATGAGGATTCTTAATAAGCCCTCTTTTCTTCTTATGAACTCATCTTCTCTGCAACCTCTTCTACCTTGCACCATAGCATCTTAGCGATGGCAGGCCGCACTATCTTGGATCTGCCCCCCGAATTGCGTGTCATGGTTTGCCGATACCTTGACTTCAGAGATCTCTTCAATCTGGCCCAATCTCATCGAAACATTCACCAATATGCAGTCGACGCCTTGTTTCGTCAAGACGCCTTGACGCGCAACTCTTCCGCCATACTGTGGGCGGCCAGCGCCAGCGGTGTCTCCATCGAGTATGGGAACATGGCTGTGAATATCTTGCACCGCAGTTTCGTGAATGGGGGGGAGGTGGACGCTCGCCACTGCAAGAAAAATGCGGTCTCTACTGCGCTTCACGTCGCAGTGGCTCATGGCAATAAGAAGTTTGTCGAAGAATTGATCCACTGGGGTGCGAGCATCAACAGCTTTAGTCTTCGACTATGGGAATTTTTGAGCGTCGGCAGATTCAATGAGAAATTGGACTCTGGTACAAGACTAAGAGCCTTTGCCAAAAAGGCCAGAATACAAGACCATTACTGGTCCCCATTGCTGCCTGCCATGTTTCGACACGAGTTCCAAGTCGCTGAGTTGGTGCTTGATCACCAGAGCACTTGCTATCTTGCCATCGAACCCAAGTATCTCTACGTGCCTCCTTTACGAAAAGTTCCAAAGATCAGAGCGGCATACACAATCCATCATCTTCTGGTGGAGGAAAACGTATTTCCCGACCTACAGGAGACTCTGTTCCACCGTTTCCGCGCCGATGCAGCATTCCCAGGACCAGTTTCGCACGTGTCTCCTCTGATGAAGGCAATCAAAAAGGGAAATATGGCAGCCATTCAAATTCTCATCTCGCTTCCTCAAGACCTCAACGTTGTTTCGAAACTCGGATGGCCCGCGCTCTCCTACGCAGTCGAAGGGGCTGCGACGCATGTCATGCCCAAAGCGAGAGACTGGAGCGTGTCAGTGGTCAACCTGCTCCTCGAAAAAGGTGCAAATGCGAACGTGGGCAGCCCATCTTCTCCTCTTCAACTGGCCGTCACGTCACTAGTCAAGGACAAGATTGAGGTCGAACCTGGACACCAAAAGCGGATGAGGCAGGTTATTGAAGTCCTGCTAGACTACGGCGCAGACGTGAATGTTACCACGGCAGCTGGGTGCAACCTCAGCCACTACATGTTCCTCGAGATGCAAGCTGATATTAAACGCTTTTCGCTACGCAAAATCTTTACCCAGTTCCTGGGGCATGGCATGCGAGTCAATGACTTATTCCCAGACGGCACGTCCTTTCTCGGAAAATGTCTCGTTTCTCAGGTTATAAGCGAGAAGATTAAGTGTGGACTACTAGCTCATGATGCTCGGTCTACACCTCAGGAATCCGATGACATTGTGAATCTTTGGTTGAACAAGAGTCTGCCCAAGAAATCGGAGAGCCAGCTACCCTTGCTCGCACCCATGCTTTCGCAGCCTACAGTTGACCGGGCTTTCCTCCAGACTATTAGGAGTCATGATGTAAAAAGATTCGGGACATTGCTCAACTCGAGAAATCCAAGCAACCCGAGTTTAGTGCTCGATGCAGCTCTTCGAAACCGCTTTGCGCGTCGCGAAGATCTTTATGTGCTCCCTTTCGATCCGGACTGGATGAACAGTAACGGCCAAGGGTACTCACACATTGTGATTGAAGAGCTAGAAGGTGGAACATACAATGAACGCGAGGCAATTGCAGAATTGTGTCGTCTCATTGCCAAGGGAGTGAAGCTTGGCCACCGGGATCATGAGGGGAAGACGGTTTTGCAACGGCTGAGACAGGTTCAGAGGCTGTCGAAAGACGAAGACCCCTTTCCGAAATTGGAGAGACTTCTGACTCGTTCTCGACTAGAAGAACAAGGTAACGAGTTCTAGTTGACGGTTCTGTGGGATGAGGAATCCTGGTTCTACTTCGTTTCCGTTACGCCAACAGTTCGAAGACGACGCTACATGTTGCTCCAAGAAGTTTAGCTTTGCCTCAATAATTCATCACGGAAGAGAGTAGTATATCTAGTTACGAACTGTCAGTTTAATATATTTATCATTTGGAGTTTACCTTTGCATGGACGCGCCATACCATCTGCCCCCCACCCCCAGCTGATGATTTTACGTGCTGAACTCGTCAATGACACTTTTCGGCTCTGTAAAAGTCCCCAGCGGCTGATACTTTAGGTGGTGAAAGCCGAATCCAGGCAGTCCGCCAAGCTCGATTCCTCGCTCTTTCTTGGTCCACTTGTCATTTGCTGCGAGCCCCAGGACAATCACCAGCAGGCCGTACCTGTACTCTGGCGTGCCAACCGCCTCGCCGTTTTGCGCGTCAATAACGGTGATGAGATCTGGCACGATGCCAAGCACGTCTTGCTGCCGCTCTTCCGCTACGCCCTCACGCAGCTTCAAAACGGCAATATTCTCATTCTTGAAGGGGATTTTGATGCGTCCGCGAAAGGCGGCACCGGGACCACCGCCGCCACCGCCTGACTGTCCGGAGGACGACGTGTCATCTGCCCTGACGTCGGCACCTTCAATGATGCACTCGCCGTAGGCATAGCCGCCCCGCAGCATCCGCTCGACGCCGACAATCTTGCCCTTGAAGAGGACGCGTCCGGCGCTCGGGCCGCCACACTCGTCAATGATGGCCTCGGCGACACTGTCGACGCGGTTCTGTTGCCGCGCCCGCACGACACTCCTTCCGATCCGCCAGGCTTGCGAGATTGTATTTTCGACGATCCAGCGCTTCGTCTCTGCGCCAGTTACGGGCGCGTCCGCGGTGGCTGTGTGCGAGCCCATTTGGCTGAGCGCTGCGCGCATGACCTTTTCCACCATGAAATCAGACGTGGTCCGCGTCATGACCACCACGTTGCCGTTGCCGTCAGCCATGGCTGTCGGCGACCAAATTGGAGATCGCTCGTTAAAGACGACGGGGGTGGTCTGCCACTGCGTCGGGTATGCGCGTCCCATCCAGTCGCCGTCGACGGCAGGGAGGTTCATGTTGGTCGTGGAACCTAGAACCATGCTCTGAAGGCCGTTGTTGCCTCCGATTTCGACTGATACTACATGTGTGATGCTCTTGCTACACACTTTGGCAAGCTCTTGTTGGGCTTCCAGCAATTCGTTGCCCGCTAGCTTCTCAATACCGACCGTGGGGCTTCCCACGCCGCCGCCGCTGCCGACGCTGTCATTGTCTTTTAAGTCCTTGGGGCTTATTACTCTGATAATGGCCCCTCTTCGGAGGTCTTCACGCAGCCGTATCATGCTAGAGTAGGGAGAGCCACCGCCGCCCGTGCCCAAAATGTAGCAGCCGATAGAGATCCAATCAACATCCGTTTCGGAAATGTACCAAACACGGTCTCGTACATTGGGCTTATAAGTTGCGATGTCGACGTCTGAAACTGGCACAGACCTGTTCTCGGCATTTTTGCTTCGCTCTCTGTCCGAGAACGCTCCGCTGTCAGAGTTGTTATCGAGTTCTTCTTCAAGGCTGGAGGTGACCTCTTTGGAAAAGTCAAAATCGCCCGCTGCCCTGACGATGAAGCGTGTCTTTTGATTGATATACTGTGGTATTATTAGCATATCGGCATTTATGTGCGGCACAGGAGAAGCCCACCTGCAACGGCAAAGACTCCATTTCAACAACTTCAGTGGACTCGGGGGACGCACCAGCGGCGACTGTCTTTCTGATGGCGTCCTGGCCGATTTCCTCTAGCCACGCCGCTGAAGTTTTCGATTCCGTTGACTTGACTACATCTATGACGGCGCTCACGCGCGCCATTGCTGCGCCAATTGCATTGGCTACTTGTGCCCACCTCGGCTTGGTGACTTTGCTGGCGCCATTCAGAGAGTCGGGCGCGATGATGGAGCCTCCACCGACTAAAAATACCGGAATATCCTCTGGGGAGGTTTTCATCTTGTCAATAACACGCTCCAACTTATCTTTGATGATGCTTTGGAGTGTCTCGAGTTCAGACGATGAGACTAGGTCTGCAACCAGTTTGCGGTTTCCGAGTTGTAGCTCTTGATCCGACAGCACGGTGTAATCGGTCGCGGTTAAAGTGTTGCCACCGAATACAACCGAATCTCTTGTCAAATTGTATCCGACGCTGTCCGGCCCGACTGTAACTGGGCCTTCTCGCCGTACAATTGACCCTCCTCCCAGGCCGATGCTCTTGACATGAGGACAAGGAAAGTTCATTCGTATTCCAGAAAACTCACTGTAAGCCGCTTGTTGTCTGGGAAATCCATTTGTCTGCAGGATTCCGACATCCGTGGTAGTGCCGCCAATGTCGACGATGATGGCGACCTCTTCTAATTGGCCCTGGGCCAGAAATGCAGCTCCTCGCATACTGTTTGTTGGGCCGCTGGAAAATGTCCGAATGGGAAAACGTGCAGCTTCCTGTCCTGGCAATACCGTTCCATCGTTTTGAGTAATAAAGACTGGGCATGTCATTCCAAATTCCTTGACCGGCTTCTGAAAGGCTCTGATGGTGTGTCTCGCGAATCTCAGAATAGAGGCATTAAGTATAGCAGCATTTTCGCGCTCAAGGAAGCCCAAATTTGCAATCTCCTTGGAACAGACAACATCGCATCCGGGCACCATTCGGCGGATAATCTCGGCAGCTCGCTCTTCCTGCTTCTCAACAGTGTCGATGGGACTAAAAACACCATTAATAACAACGGCTTTCAGGCCTTTTTCTTGGATGATACGGCCTTGTTCCTCAATTTCGGCCTCGGAGATGTCGGAAATTAAGCTACCGTCAATCTCAAGGCCACCTTTGACGAGTGCGTAGTGACCGAGAACAAGTTCTCGCATATCGGCGGGCCAGTCTACACATGGTGGTGCAAATTGGGAGAATGGGCCGCAAAGGCGGAGGACAGCTACTTTGCAGAGGCGAGAAGCATCGCGCTCGACGACTGCATTGACAAAATGAGTTGTTCCCATCGTCACGCTGGCTACTGATGAAGGTTGGATATTTGCCGTCTTGATCATGGCCTGGATGGCCTTGCTGATGCCATGACTAGGCTCTGGGGTAGTCGGAGCTTTGTGCCAAGCAATGATTCCGCGGTTATCAGACTGCAGCTGTGATGGGTCGATGATGACGCCGTCTGTATTTGTGCCTCCCACGTCGACACCAATATGTAGGTTGGCTGTTAAACCCAAATTTTGTACCATTTTGTGCTGCTGAATCGGTGTGGCTGTTTGAAAGAAAGCGAAAGCGCGGTTGATTGTCGAAGATGCATGATCGAAGTTCCGCTGTTCATTGTGGATGACAAACAGACACCACTATAGAAATGCAGGGTACAGTTAACGGCAAGGACTTATCAGCTATAACTATCCGAGAGGATCAAGGGTCGATTGCTATTGAATCTTTCGTGAATTTCATGATTTCTCTCCGTAGTTTTCTTGTTTTTATTGTTTACTTTCTATTCTTGCTCCCAGCCACCGGCCTTTTTATTGGCACCCAACAATTGCCTGCTGTGAGGGAATGGTCGCTGAAATGCGGGGTTGCAAAGAGCGCCTGTAGGATCTTCTACACATGAGTAGAGCTGATCAAACCTTGGCATTTGTTTGCGATCAGATGAGCCCAGTTTTATTGTATTGCGAGACATGCTGGTTCGAATGGATCGTCCGGGCCTCATTGGCTAGAGGGTCTGCTACGCCTTCATTGTTCAGCCAGGGGACATGAGTATCTTCCCCCGTCGAATAAAGATTATCAATAAGTAGCAATCGTAGATAATCAGTGATGTGTGTCCGTCATTTGGCGCGCACGTAAATGTCGCCGTGGGCGTGCTCACAGCACCTCCATTCTAGCAATTATATGCTGGGTAAGATGCAGACGTCGGGCCGCATGTATTTTGACACTCCAGTGGAAGTCTCGAACACCTAAATGAGGCCATCCAGCTCGCCGTCCTGCTGTATGTGGGTTGAGTGGCAGTGGACGGCTGAGTCTGTGGCGCCGTCTACAGACAATGACACGCAAGAGACATGTGAAGAAAAGGAGAGAAAGGGGGCAATAGAGGGTCACGCTCTCTTATATGCATGACAGAAAACCCCCAAAAATATAACAACCTTTGTTGCACTTCCACTGAAACCTGGCAGAACGTCGAGTGAGGTCGGGCCACGCAATGCCGAGCGTAGGATTAATTCGAGATGACCATTGTGGGATCGAGTAGGAATACTATGAATTAAGTGGCCAGTAAGCTTTTACCATAGTGGTAATACAACAGCTGGTAAGCGAGATCAGGCTGTGACTACGATACTGCGGCAATGTCACCAGATCTCAAAGCCAGATGAACCAGCCCCATGAAAAACCTTACAAATATTAGACATTTAGACCGAGATATATTGCGCCAAGATGTACTATCATTGCTCCAACGGGGCAGTGTTCCTAGATGAGAGATGTATGTACCTGATTCAAGAACGACGTGCCAGGCCTGATTCGGCAATCAATGACACAAATTCAACTGCTAGATGAGAGGACGAAAGTTTGATGTAAATCGCGGCCGAGGAAAAAGGCCTTCGTTGTATCTCATATATAACGCCGACAACCACTCCGTAAGTTATCGACATCCTCCGTAATCCGAAACGAAAAACCAGCATATCTGTAAGATTGAATCTAAACTTGGAGGAAGAAGGAACGTGTTCAAGTTTGGCATGTTCTGCGCTCTTGATGGCTAGCCCACTAACCCTGACGGGTTTCTGCCCCCATCTGTTCTCGCTCGTCGAGTGTCAACTCACTCTTGGCTGACCCCAAATCAACAAACGCAAACATTGCTAGCGCCACTCCCGCCAAACCCACAGCAAGCCAAAAAGCAACCTGATAATTCTCCTTCAAAGGCAGCTGCGAGGTGTGCGCGACAGCCACATTGCCGAAGCCCAGAAATACGCTGATGCCCAAGAACAGGGTGCTGTTGATCAGCGCCCCTGCCAGTCCTTGCCGCCGCGCAGGCAGATTGGTTGTGATGAAGATGTTGCTGACCGTGAAGGTTATATCAATTCCGACAGACGACGCAAGCATCGCTGGCATCACCCAGGCCCAATAGTTTGGATTTTCTGGCATGAGGCCGAAAAGAAGGCAGCATATCAAGAAGCCAATGCCCGATATGATCAACAGCATACGACCAGGGAGGAGGTGGAGAGTCAACCCGCCAACGGCTCCAAGAACGAGGCCGCATATAATCATGGGGATGTACCATACTGCAGTTTGCAAGGGACTTTTTTCCAAAACGAGTTCAAGGTAGAAGCTGCTGTAGAAGAGAAAAATCCCAAATGTCCCGTATGCAAAGAAGAGACCGACGACGAGAAGTTTCATGCACGGCGGCGAGAAGAGATCAGACGGGACCAATGGGTTCTTGGCGACCCAGCCCTCGACATACACAGACACTGCCAAGAAGCATACGCCCGCGACAATAGTTGCAATGATTTGCGGACTCGCCCAGCCATTCGGCGCCTCTGAGCTCTCAGTCACGGAATAGACGAGTAGAACCAAACCCGGTACAATGGTAAACACCCCTAACCAGTCCATGGAGAGCCCATCAGGAGCCCGCGCACGTAGGTCCCGCGGAACACAAAACACGGCGGCGAGGCAAATCACACTGAGCATCACCGCACCAATCCAAAAGTACCACCTCCAGGACAAGACTTGGCCCGTGACGCCGCCAATCAGTATGCCGAGAAAGAACCCGAGCGGTGCAAACGCGCCGTAAATGGCAAAGACAAAGTTTTTGCGTGGCCCCGGCCGGTACGTCTTGCCAATGAGCGTGATGCCCGCCGGCAGAAAGGCGGCCGCCCCGATGCCCGTCATGGCGCGACACACGACGAGCGTGACAAAGTTGCGGCTAAAGCCCGCGGCGAGACACCAGACGGTAACCCAGACGAGACCGCTGTTGAAGATGATGAAGGCGCCGTACATGTCGCTGAGTCGGCCGAGTGGTAAGAGACATGTGGCGGAGGCGAGAGTGAAGACGCTGGACGGCCATGTTTGAGATGTGGGGGGTATGTCGAGTTCGCGGGCGAGCAGGGGGAGAACAATGTGGAATCCCGAAATGAAGAATTCCTATCATTTTTTTTGTGAGTGAGATTGGGGATTAGACGTACGGCCTCTTGATGTGTTACATGGAGCTCGACGACGGTGACTTACAGACATGGCCATGGAACCCAGCAGCGAAACAACAAAGCCCAACTCGTGCCAAAAAGTCGTGAATACGGCCGGTCGCTGTCTACCGAGCTTCTCCGCGTCTATAAAGGAGATCTCATGATCAAAGACCCTATTCGCAGACTCTTGCTGTCGCATTCTTGGGGGG